>MJUU01019467.1:0-13681 GCA_002080025.1 Modiolus philippinarum
GAAACCATTGTATACAGTCTTCACACATGATACCTCTTTGATTTTTTTCTTACAGCCTTACTGCATATTCCACAGGGATATTTAACTGGCCCTGGGTTTATTGAAACGTCTCCACTGAGTAATAAAATTAGACAATAATAAAAGAAATTTATCTTGGTGATCTTTACACAGCTTTTGTTGATATTTTTCACATGGCCGCCATTTTTGTTTTGAAGATCGAATCTGGGGTTCAGTAAATAAATGATAAAGTCACTTAGTTTAACACCATTTTTCGTTTCTGCTATGAAATTTCCACAGTCATTTTGATTTTGATGCTTTTCGTGTTATTCCAGAACAATTTCCAAAGGTTTAAGACGTATAATAAAAGTTAAAACTAGGAGTACACAAGCACTCCCGACTACCCCTGGCGCCATTTTTTTTTTTGGCAATGAATTTGGCCACAAAAAAATGATTTTTGATCTCGAAGTGCATATTCATACCCGGGATTTTTCTGCATAAGAAGGATTTACATACCGTAAATCCTCCTAAAAATGACAAGATAGATAAATTTAATAAGTGACCTTTTTAAAATAGCGGGCGTGTGTAGCGTGTAACATGACCTAACCTATTTGTACTTAATTAATTGGAAAATTCAATCAATATCCATGTTGCATAATGAACGGTAAATTTCTGATTATTGGGCTCAGTGATGAATACCCTCGGGAACCTCTGGTCCACCAGCAGTGGCATCGGTCCAATGGTTTCAAAATTCAATCAATACCTAAGTTGCATACTATTATAAATAGTTGATTTCGTTATGCTGTATACACGTGTTTCAAGGAGTAACCTCTCATCAGCAGCATTAAAATCAAACACCTTTTTATTTTCATAATAAGGAGGCAGTTCGATCAACAACTATAGTTTTGGTCCATACGAGGGAAATCCGGAGCAGAATAAGGAGTGACCAATGAAATCCATCGAAAGATCAGTCTGTGACGTCGAACTTTAACTATAGTTTGACTAGAGTCGAGTGGACTATTACTCTTGTTTGACAAGACATGCGAAGTTAACCATAATATTTCGTAATCTTCCGGTACAATAGTAATTTCGATCTTGCGATTGATGAACAATAGTTACGAACTGCCTCAAGATTTCCGACAAAACATTGCTTGTAAGTTTGAAAAGCCATGCCGAATAAAGAATAATCCTGTTTTCTTTTTTATCTTTATCAGCGAAATCACCACGACATGTAACCCATTATCTATACGTTTCTAATAAATAACACGAAGTTACTATTAATTTAGTTTCGCAGTTTGCGCAATTCGACAACTAATGTCGTCTCTTCAGAATGTTCAATCGACAGACCTTTGATCCCACAAAAGATCAGAGAGCTAATAAAATAGAAAATAAAACAAAATTAAATAAAATTAACGTAAGAAAATGCAACGCAATTCACCAAAAATAAACGAGAATCCCAGTAACTCAACTTTACTACATGCTCGAAAAATAGCTAGAAAAGATAACTAGGAAATACAATAGCAAAAATAGCAAAAGTTGAAGTCGCCTCTGTCAGCATATTCCATGATTCCATCTTGTTAGCAGTGTCGAAATCTATCCAGAAATCATTTTTTTTTTTTATAAAATCGGACAAATTGTAAATTTTGATTTAATGTGGCGGCCATCATTGAAATGCCAGCCGTTTTGTTTTTTTTTTTGAATCTCGTTCGCAGTTAGACTTGCCACAAGTCTCTCCGTAAATTTTTTTAATTTTTAATTTTTTTTTCTCTAAAATATTTTGCAAAATATTTTAGAGAAAAAAAAATTAAAAATTAAAAAAATTACAGAGAGACTTGTGGCAAGTCTAGTTCGCAGTGTCAAAATTTGCGTACAAATTAATTTTCGCTTAAATCAGATAAGTTTTTTACGTATTATGATGGCCATTTTAAACATTTTCACAAAATATGAACAGTTCCTGGGAAATTGGAAATTGGAATAGGCGGCCATTTTGAAAATTTTGTCGGTGCATGCACATCACTTCGTGCTGATCCAACTTTATGCTAAGTATGAATGATGTCCATGCATCTTTGAGAAATATCATGACAAAATAGGCGGAAGAAAGAAAGGAAGAAACAAATATGTAGTAATAACAAAGAAACAGACCTAAAACAATTTGTCGTCACGACTACGTCTTCTGCGACACAATTAATCTAAACTGGGACGACAGAATCACAACTGAAAGTGTTGCAACCTCGAACCAAATGCACGTGATATGCTCAGTCGAAAATCAACAAAAGGCTCTACAGCAAAATAAAATAAACAAAAAGGTAAATAAATTACAATAAATAATAACAAAACAGAACAAACAAAAAGCAAAACAGAAAAAAATGTAGTGAAAATACCGAGAGGACAAGAAGAATGCTTCTCTATGTTCTAAGTATCACTTGTTGGTGGACTTCCTGTAGTTACAATACCAGCAGAAACCTATTTTGATCCTGCTAAACTGCCCAGTCACTACAGTTCCAAGACATGCACTTAGACTTGGCCTAAGATTTGAATTGTTATATGTCCGAATTCTTTCCAATAACAGTATGATAAACAATGAAATTTTGATGTCAATCAAAATCCCCACTACGAAAGTTATCTATAAAATAGTTGCGTATACAATAAAATGATAAATATTATAGTTGCGAACGTCTTGTGTTTTTTCTCGATATTCCCCGGACATTGATTTATAATAATAATATGTATTGTTACTTCGGTATTCCATCTTCCTTATTTTATGTGCCACAAACGCTTACGAAAACACTTATCAACTAGCGCCCATGTACATCTCAACCAGTGCTTACGTACATTTCAACTAGTGCGCGTCCTACAAATGTACACTTCTCAACTATAGCAACGATAATAATACGTACATTGACAAACAGAGCTGCATGTGTTACGGTTTAGAATCACATTTTTCATCACTATTTTTCTGTTTGCACCAATCAACTATAACTATTACACTACTCAACCGCACTTTCAGTACATTGATTCCGAATAAGTTGCTTAGATGTTGACAAAAGCAGACTTTTCTGGAATCTTTTCTGGAGTATCTCCCTCTGACATAGCCTTAGATAATTTGGGCTTCTGTAATTAGATCCTTTTGGTGAATTTTTTTTTCAATTAGTTTTTAGACTTATTTCGGTTTATTGATTTTAAACTGTTTTGATTTGATCTGTACTGAAGAGACACGAGTTGTTGAATTGGCGTTATGCAGAAATGACATTCACAGTAATTTCAGTATTTTGTTTTTATGTTCTAATTGGGCTACAGACGGTGCCATTATAAAGTATGCCTCCCAATGGCAGCCATTTTGAATAAGAGTCTGAACAGCCATTGTGATGAAATTGTGACGAAATTTATTTTTATTTCTATTTTTCAAAGTTTTAAAACATTTGAAGTATTTCCATTGGGTCCAACATTATTTTCTGTTGGTCACCATAATGGATCTTTTCCCTCTTTTAACTAGGACTCATATTCAAAAATATCAAATGAGAACAGGGAATGTCATTATTATATGGTCCAATAAGAATCTATGCTTCACAATATCGGCAATCTTGGTTAAAGTGCAAACCGAACACACTATGTTTACAAGGGACAATCCAAAGACTACTGTTGTCAAGCGTACACCAAACAGGCAGCTTCTGCTGTGAATATAGAGTTTAACTATTATAATTAATAGTGAACATCTTGGATAAATTGTGAACTTGGAAAAGATATGTTCTACAAAATCGATGACGACGACATCCAAAGGGATAGCAGATTTTTCTGTTGTATCAAAATACGCAATGACCAAATCGTTGATATACGCTAGTTCAGTTTTTGGTCGTTCGATGAAAAAATTGTTAAAAATTACTTATTCCATATATAATTACTTGGTACTTTTTATGTGTAGCTACTGTGGACCATCCTCTTGCAGCATTAAGTCAAATTTAAAATATCATATATCTTCGGGAATCAAATACGCGGTAAACATCGGCTATGTTTATGCAATTACAGTCCAGGGTAAGACTTTAATTAAAATCATCGATATATCAATAACAAAGTTTAAAGTACTTCATAGTTGAATTTTACAAGTACTGTATAGAATATTTAATTATCACAAACTTAGCAAGCATATCATTTAATGTATTGCATATATTATACAAATGAAAGTAAATATAAATAAACCATCTTCCTAAGCAAATTACCTTTTACAAGCCAAAGAGAATATAGGCTTATGAATGTCTATTATAGACTGTAAATCTTTGTAATAAACCTATTATAAACTTTGCCTTTTGCAAATCATCCTGGCTATCTGTCCTCGGCCTATATCAGGTCCTCAGCTTCATCTTGTTATGAAAACATCTAAGATTTGCAAACGGTAGTGAGATTACCATCATTTTAATAAAAAAACATTGCCGGCTACGAACTCATTAACTGTCTTTTAAATTGCAGCCAACGCATTAACGGACAAAAAGAAAATAACACAACTTAAACCCTTTAAAATGAATACAGAACATTGGAATTTCCATAGTGTAGTTAATCAGAATTAGTTTTAATTTCTAGTATAAAAATATACGATGTTTTTCAAACAAATAAATTTTTCTGACTGATACTTGTCAAATTTAATATTGAATTTATTGTAGGGTACATCATCTCCTTTAAGTTTTCTGACCATGTATTGAAGCGTATTTTGAAAACAATGACAGTGAATGCTAGCAGGATTGCTATTACACTGGTAGACAAATGCGTTTTGTAGGACGACGATTTTTTGGTTACCTAAAAATCGACTTAATCGGTAAATTTCCGGACAAAAATTGAAATTTACTCTCAACTGACCCGTAGCCGATTCCAATCAACGGACTCATCGTCGTTATAACCGCATGTTACACAAAATCAACGGACAATTGACCCGATTAGCCGAATGACTAGTGTGTGAATGTATGGTGGAAAAAAAAAAACTTTGACAGTTAATGTGCAACCGACGAAAAGGCCCGTTTCCCAGTAGTTAGAAGAACTATTTATTTTCTGCATGAACATAATTTTGAAAGGATACATTGCAAAGACATTCCCGGGAAGACATTGTTTTTTTTTTATTTTAAAACATTTACTCTTAAGCCCCATTCACATGCAAACTTTAACACACCTCTAGATTTTTACATATGTGTGCAATTACTGCATGTAAACGCAACTGCATACGTATGTAAACTTAACATAGGGTGTAAATTTGCATGAGGTCAGGGGCAAGTGTAAATGTATATTTGCACATGTGTAAATTTACATTATGGTATGCATTTGAAGCATGTAAATGCAAACTAAACAAGAAAGGATATGGGTAAACCCATATCCCGAGATATCCGATTGATGTCACCTCTTTAGCTGAATATCAATATACTGTTAATTTTTGGTTTGTGTATAGTCGCATTTCGACAACTAATGTCTCTTCAGGGCATGCAGATAACGAATCAAAACATGATTTGGACATTTATTATTCGAATATATACTAGTTTAATTGAAGACATGTCAAACAGAATTTTGCATTTACTGCAGACAATGAATCTGCTGAATACGACCGATCTTAAACTGAAATACAAATAATCGGTCGACTACCAGAAAGTGCGTTTTTTTTTGGTTTTTTTTTGTTTTTTTTTTTGGCGTTGTAAATGGTTTAGTAACTTTTTTTTTAAGTTGTATTTTGGTATTTTTATTCAGTTTTGAGTTGTGCAGTTCTAATACTAAGAGGTTTTCTCTAGTGACCCTTATAAATTGAGTGATTAATGATGTATGTAAATGTAATTAAATGTTTTTGCTATAATTGAGAAAGATCCAACCATATTTAAGATGTGAGCAAGCCCTGGTATACATGAGTTCGGCGTTTTACATTTCCGCAAATTGGCATTACGTTTCCGGAAAGAAATGTTTAGGTTTCCAGAAAAATCCATTGACTTGTGATGGTAGAAACACCAAAGCCCAGAAAATGTATGAAACTCTGTTACAAATGGTAAAAACATGACCAATTGGCATAAATTGACATCCCTGTTATCGAAATCCAGTTCAATGCCCTTTTGAATGCCGATCTAAATCGCAACAATGATATAGAGGAACTTTACGATCTACGTCAAAATGGACAAGGGGTGTATACAGAAATCACCGTGTATCATCCATACACAGGATATAGGTACCAGGACTGGTTTTCGTTTAAATTCTAATGGTATCTATCATTAGTGTACGGTGGTACCAGTGTATAGCTACTTAGTAGCTATAAACTGGATCCACGTACACTAATGGTGACCATCATTGAAATTTAATGGAAAACCAGTCCTGGTACCTATATCCTGTGTACGGATGATACACGGTCAGGAAAAATTTCAGGCGACAACTTCAGTTCTTTGCTACGTGCTTTTTTATTAATTCAAAATAAATTGGTCATATATACAACGGACACGTATTTTTGTTTTCTTGCGTGCATGGTATAAAGAATAAACGGAGAACTTGCGTAAAAAGATGGAAATTCTCATGATATTCCATGCAGCCAAATCATGCATTTTTAGGTCAAATTTTGGGCAATTTCCTTTTTTCTGTAAATCTCACATATTTCTTTCACAAAAACTTGAAAGCAGTAGTGTTTTAACAGAAACAGTAATTTCCACATAATAGGCCATGGACTTGAGCTTTAATACCTTAAATATGGTTAATGCTGCACAAAATCTATTGACTACTATCAGTTGGAATTTCCCAAAGAACACCATCAAAATCTGACAAAGGTAACAAAGATATTACCACAAAATATTTGAAAACATCCAATTCTCGAGATCCAATTTAACCCTTCCTTAGCCACTTATTCTAAAACTGGTGTGGTCAAGAAAATAAGGCATCACCTAAGCTTGTGCATGGTCCAAGGAACATTGTCATGTACTAAATTTGATAATGATCTGTCGTATAGAAACAAGGATTATGTGGTCCACAGATGCTGACAACCAAGATGCATATTATAATTAGATATTAAATAAGACGGAAAAATTGCGAACTCAATACCTGAAACCACATATAAATTGGCATTTATTTGTTAAGGTGTCTGCGTGGTATTAATTTCCTATTATAGAATTTTGTGAAATTATCGGTGTAGAAACATAATTGTATTATTGTTCAAAATGTAAATTAAAATTTGGGGGTCACCGTGCAATTAAGCGCAAAAACTGAAATTGAAAATTTCAGGATTTTACATAGAAATGATAGGGAAAATGAATATACATGTATGAAATAATAGCTTGAAAATCTATTATAGATTTTGTTCAAACTTTGAATGTGCTTTGAAATCATTATAAAGTTTACATATACAAAATAAAAATTAGGGGTACCTGTTAAAATATCTATGTTAAATTCCTTTATCAAATTATCTCCCTTGCATAATTTCTTTGTTCTGTAAATCCTGCAACAGATTTAAAGCTCATGTGTTTTAGTTCAGGTTTTTGCTATAAAAATGTTGTAAAAGTAATAAGGAATAAAAAATTAAAATATTTTGGAACTTTCTTTACATCTTAAATAACCATTTTGTTAAATTTCTTAATGAATTAAACCTAAATGAACAAGTATTAGACAAAAATGGCTGAATAATACCACTGAGACACCTTAATGAAGTTCAAATCATGTTACAGTACAGCCATAAACTTACCATGATAAATCAATGTGATATACATATCACTCTATATTTTTTAATGAAAATATCTTTTTTTCCTGATTTATCTATCCATATAATTTCTTTTGCACATCAACATGATCAAGTGGTAGAATGCATCACTCTAAATACAAAAGAAAGCATGTTGATAGATCAAACAAGAAATAAAATATACACATTTCACTAAGCAGAGTGATACGTCTATCACAGTGATTTATCACGGTAAGTCTCTGGCTGCACTGTATAAATTATTTTGTTTTAAAAAAAATATTTTATTAATTAAACATTCACTTGGAAAATGAAATCCTCAAAATGGTTGAAAACTATTTTGTACCTCAAAATGTTAAAATAGAGAAATGTACATGGAAGCAAATTCTTGACTTCTGGTCAGATTTGAACTGACACTTTCCATTTAAAAAATGGATGTACTACTATTATACTACAGCTTTGATTTTGAATATTTCCATGCTTAATGAATTTAAAATATTTAATCCAGAAAATAAAACAAATAAAATTAAAAATATATCTAGAATATAACATTGATTTACTTTCATTTATCTAATTGATGGATTTGGCAATTGTTAAATAAACAATTGTAAACCCTAATATAAGTCTCGTCCACCTATTGACCATGTTGACCTACCACTAGTAGATCAGTGTAGATACTGAGAACTTTACATGTTCACTACACTGTGAAATTGAGGTCACAGACAAAAAAAAATAAAGCACACAGTCATGTACTACATGAGACCAATCCACGTACCCAGAAATGCTGTTAAAGACCTAATTACAACAAATTAGTGAGAAACTAACCTCAGCACAAAAAACTTAACATGTTCACTGGACTGTGAAATTGAGGTTACAGACAAAAGCCATATAGCAGACTGTCGTGTACTGGTCAAAACCAACCTTTATGCCATATACATGTATCAATGACCTACTACTTACAGTTACTGAGAAAATAACCTAATCACACAAACTTAACATGCTCACTAGACCGTGAAATTGAGGTCACAGACAAAACCCATATGACAAACTGTCATGTGCTACCTAAGACCAACCTACCAGGTACATACCATACAACATTGACCAACCACTTATAGTTACTGAGAAAATGACCTAATCACACAGACTTAACATCTTCGCTAGACCATAAAATTTAGGTGACAGACAAAACCCATATGACAGACTGCCATATACTACCTAAGACTTACCTACACACGAAATATCATTGCTACTGAGAAACAAAACTGAGAACAAAAATTTAACATGTTTATTGGACCGTGAATTGAGGTCACAGTCAAAAGCAATAGAGCAGACTGTCATGAACTACTCAAGACCAACCTCATTGACCTACATGTTCGTTGATTGTTCATATGTGTGTGACAGGTCCACACAATAGAAAAAAAAGACTGCAGGGTGAGGAGCATAGTTATACATTGAAACATATGAGAAAACATTCCAAGATCTCTCAAACTACATGGCAATTTAGAACAGTAGTAGAGCACGTCACCCTAGACCACCATTTTTCCATAGGGTCAATGTTAAATTTTTCATTAGTTTGTTGTGCACCCAACCGTGACTAATTAGCTTTTCATTTTCTTATGCTCTTGGTATCCATTTTCTTTGACATATCCGTTACCCTACTTCCAAGCGTACATGTACATCTTTCTATTGGTTTATCCTGTTTTTTTTTTCTTTTTTTCTTTTTTTCTTTTTTTTTTTTTTTTTTTTTTTTTTTTTTTTTTTTTTTTTTTTTTTTTTTTTTTTTTTTTTTTTTTTTTTTTTTTTTTTTTTTAATTCTTTCTTGTGTTGCATTTCAATTCAGTCATTTTTTATCTTTATTTTTGTCCAGTACTTCAATCTTTTTTATGTATTTTCTGTATTGACGGGTTATACAGAAACCTTACTTAGCATTTGCGCTGGAATTTATATCGATTTGTATTCATGTGTGATACCTTTTTTTCTTTTGGTTTCCCAACCGATCTCAGTTTTTCCCTTTGTTTTTGTATACTTCATTTTTTCCTTTGTCCAAACATTACCCCAAATATTGCATTTGTTTATTGTTTTATTACGTTCTGTATCATTATTGATTTTTTTCCTTCATCGTTTCCTGTATCTATATACTTTGCTTTCAATTAGGCAATAAAATATTCAACTAAATTACAGATATATACATATTTTATTTTCCCCGTCATGAAGCAAACATGGGTCGGAGAGCCATCCTCATGATGCCTTTGCAATTTAAAATCCATAGGGTCGCGTACTGTAATCGTTCATAGCCACTCTTTTGTCAAATACAATTCTATAGTCTCTATCTTGATATATGGACAGGAGTTTCATATTATCTCGTATGATCCGGAAATTATCACTCACAGTCTTTACATCGTTTCTGTTGTTTATCACCATGTCTTTAATCGTATCGAAGTTAATAATCAGGGCATTTTTGTAGTTCAGTGTTATTCCCTTCACTTTACATGCAGTTTCGGTTCCATCGTTGTCGGGTGTGGCAAATCTGTAGGCATAGTTTTTCGGTCCATCAGTTACAAATTCCTTAATTCTATTCCCAGCTAGCTCATCTGTCAGTTCTCCTAAGTAGTCTCCTAGTTCTGGTTTCCAATCCCCAGGCTGCGAGGTGAATACGACTGAGTCTGTATCTGCGTATATGGCGCGGTTATCCAGGTTCTCTAAATAACTGTACAGCTTGAGTCTTGCTTGGGTGGTAGTGTAAGCAGCAATGAATACATTGGTTCGTCCGGAGTCTTCGACGAATTCTTCTTTTTATCGATATCTTCCTCCTATCATCGTATCACTTACAAAATTAATACCGATCAGAATGATTTGGTCACTAGTCATCAAATCGACAAAGTCGCTTGGTTCGGAATAGTATTTTATCTGTGACATATTGGATTTTTGGCCGAATTTCCCCCACAAGCTGTTTAACATCAACTTGGCTAAAGCTCGTAATCCCAGGTTCTTCTTTATTTTATCGTAGTCTAATAATATCCCTTCTCTGTCGTAATAATCTCTAATATAGTTCTGTTTGTCTTCTTCTGTTTTACATCATTCTGGCCATCCACTGGCTTCCTGCTTCATTTTGAGAAAAGTGTTGACGTATTTGGTAAAATGTCCTCCTGTCTTCGTCGTTTGATCGTACTGTTCTGTGTCAAAGTGCAAGACTTCATAGATCTTGTCTATATGATATCCTTTCTCCAACGCTTTCTTTAGTTCATCTGTGACCCAGGTTCCGGTCAAAGCCCTTTCCTCGTCCATGTGCTGACACGGCGTTTGTTGACTGGATTCGGCACAGGTTTTACATAACGTGAACAATAGTTTGTTGTTTATTTTTGCAGGGAGTACTGGGATGTAGAGTCCTCTCGGTGGAAGTACTTTGCATTTGATGAGGTATTGCTGTATATCTTTGAAATTCTCCGTGATGATCTCGGGATGTCCCACGGGTATCTTGCCGGTCTTGTTGATGTAGGGGTACAGTGAAGTAACGTCGTAATAATCAATGTTTTCACCGTCAATTGCTTCTTTGTACATTGTGAATGCTTCTGTACGTCCTCCGTAAAAGGCATCTCGGGGTTCCAATGGGTAAACATATTGGAGGGAGTTTATGAAGCTTTGTATTTTAGGATCACTCTGTATTTCTCTATCGAAATCGCACTCCCATATACCGACGTAGGTACAGCCTTGATCTTCTAGGTATTTTTTCTTCTCCAAAGTTCGTTGGTGTAATTCACACATTGTCATGCCGTTGACTGGATTAACGGTCGAGGCACTGTAACAACGTAGACACCCGTGCCAGAAACAACCGTTGTATTCAAACACTTTATTCTCGTGATATCCATCGACTTTGTATGTACCGATACACTTCTCACCACCATTACGAGCGTGTTGTATCCGAATACCGTACACTTCAGATAGATATTGTAACCATTTCATTGCTTTGATTGAGTGTTTCTCGTGGGGTCGGTAGCCGAGGGCGGGTATGATGCCTATAGATTCCGGTTTTAAAAACAAAGTGCGAAACACCAAGTTACAAGCTGATGCTATAGTAATGCATCGCTGGAATGGATCGATCCCATCTTGCACGTCGGTTGATGTCATCTCCATGAATAATTCTCTGAACTTAAGACAGGCTTTTCTCAGTATGTCCACATCGGAATGGCAATAACTCAACAGTTCTTGGTGTAAGTCGAACATGGACTTCCAGTGTGCGTTGTACCATTCGAAGAAGGCGCTTCTCTCTTCGAGTTTCATCTTTTCTGGTTGATAATACTTCACATCTGGTAGACGGTTTAGTACGGTTGATTGATTATTCTTGGTGTTGAACAGGTGAGGAAAGTATCCCTTCTTGAGCTCATTCAAGCCAAACATTTTTGGTAGTTTGGATAATGCCATCGGTAAAAAGTTCATTGAGTCAATCATTCTGATATTGCAGTCAGGTATGGTGACAGCCATATTCTTCGTCCCATTCGGAATCACATCTGGTAATATTCCCTCGGTATACAAATAGTTTAATATTGGATAACTGTCGTATCCTTTAAAATTGTGGCAGAGAACGGTAGCTCCGTTGTTTTTTCCAGAGAATAGCCATCGGCAGAAGTCGTCGGTGGTTTCAGGTCCTGTAAATACTAGATCGTTTTTCCCACATTCTTCACAGGAAGAGTGTTCATCAATTCTGTTATACATACACTTCAAACAGACTTTGTGTACCACACACAGGTTCGGCTGGTGCTAATGGGAACCACATTTGAAATGTTTACAGTTTGAACATTAACCGGTTTCGTCTGGGTTGTATCCTTGATCGCACTGGACAAGGTCGTCTTGGGTACACTCAAAATCAAAAAAGATATAAGTCTGCTTTTTCTGTTTCTTTTGTCCATTGGCAGGTAGCATAAAACACTGATGTCCCGATGGATAGTAATCTTTGCATATTTTGCAATAGACATTTCCACAAGTATGTTCTCCCATACGTTTATTCACGGTTTGTCCACAACTCTGGCATTTACAATACATAGTACACGTTGAGTTTCCCGCTGACGTTATCTGTTGGTGAAGAGAGAAACATGTTGTCCCTTTAAAATACCGTCCACAATAGGTACAAAGTATCCACTCGTCATTTTCGGTTTGGTCGTGAATTTTACGACAGTGATAGCATACGTTGTTGCACGAGTGCTGCTCTTTATGGTCGTATCCTTTATTACATTTATTGCAGAAATACACACGAGACAGGAAACCCGGCATGCTGGTAATGACATCTTAATGGTTATCGTGGTAAAACAGGTAAATCTTCTTCTCGGCTTCGGGTCCTTTGTATATAACAGTATTGAAGTGTTCTTTTGATACGACATGAATCTGGTAGAACTACTTGGAATCGTTTGATCTCTTCGACGCCGCATTGCTGTAAAGGTACCCCTGATTTAGCATGTAACTCTACTGCCATTTCTTCCTGGATGCGCCGGCCTTGTCTGATAGAGTTCCATTTTTCGTGTCCATCAATTTTAGCCTTAGCCGTGACGATCGCTCTGGCACAACATAGGTCGTCTTTGTTTTTAATCTGGATGATGGATGTTTTAGTAGCGAGAGATCTTGCCGTATCAATATAATAGGTTTTGTTTCTACCGCTACCCAATGGCATGCTGATATGTGTTACTTCCATTTCGACACCTTCAGCTAAGGTCAATTCTTCATTCGATTGAAGAACTCGTTCCACTTCGTCCAATAATAAATTACTGGACAGTTTGTCCACTTTCATAAAGGGCATGGCAATTGGAAAGTCTAAAGCCGGAGTTTGTAATGTTATCTGCACTAAATCATCTGGCTTTGTAAAAGCGGTTACTTTCTTGAGGATGGCGCTGAATATCTCTTGCAAAGTTTGAAGTACTTGTGGGAGGCTCTTAACGTTGATCTCCTTAAACTGAATTTGATACAGGGTAGCCGATGTTTTAAATCTTGGTGCACTTTTTCGACCTTTTATTTTCAACTCGAACATGT
>MJUU01019469.1:4212-17049 GCA_002080025.1 Modiolus philippinarum
TGGCAATATAAAAACTAGAATATATGATGAAAAGATGATTTTGATTTCACTATTACTAATTGTCCTTTTCGTGACGGCGACGGTCCTCTAGCTTCGTCCTACGGAGTGAATATTCCTCAACTGGTAAGATTTGCACGCGTTTTTTTCTATTCTTGACAATTTTAACTATCACAGCCAATTTTTTACATCAAGGTTACAGATTTCATATATTGTTGATTACATTTAAGAAGCTTTATATAGATATGAATTAATATCTTAATATGTCGTTACTCGCGAACAGCATATTCCTTGGGTCATTTGTAATCCTTGTTTTTTATTGAAATGTTGTTAAAAGTGCCAGAAACAGATTAAAACCCAGAAAAACTTAGACATAATTTGCATTCTTTTCATAATTGGGGATATCGACAAGATATTCTGCTTGAATTTTTAATAGGTAAACAGGAAGTAGTTCAGCAATATGGCCGAAAAAAGAGAGGAGACGCAGTACAGTGCTCCATACTGAATCTCATAGCAAATATATCAAGTGCTTGTAATATGCGGTTTCTGAGTAAAGTGAAACGAGAAAATGACGTTTTTGATTTTGAGAAAAAAACACTGCCCTAGCAGCTGGGAGTGTTCCACTTCACCATATCGCTTATGACCCCTGCTAATTCTTTAGAAATGGGCCTTATATCAAATTTGTTTAAAGATAAAATTGTTACCAAGGTCAACAACAGAATAATTTTTAAAAGGATAATTATGATGAGTCACCTCCTAAGCTGTCTTTAAATAGAATTAAGTCAAAATTGAGAGATTTTGTTAAAAATACTTGTTAATACTTGTTAAAGCCTCCAACAACTTTGCTATCGTCTAAAATAAATACTATATCGATGCCCCATAAAACGACAAGTCAAAACGCTTGTAGGAAAATGTTAACCAAAGTGCAAAAGCCCAAGTTGTATAATAAACAGTATAAATTTTGATATGCTGTTCACGTGTTTCAAGGAGAAACCTCTTATCAGCAGCATTAAAATCAAATATGGAAAGTTCTTGTCTAAAAATGGACAGAGAAGATTTTCTCATTACCAAAAATATCGAAACACCAAACAATATTATAATTATACAGCAATGCTCACCTAATGTTAAAACTTTACCTACTATGCACTGGGTTCCTAAGCAATTCACAAAAATCCCTTCAAACATATTTTTATTTCGGCTTCTATTTACTGTTCTACTACTAGTTAATCTATTCACTTAACTAGTGCACTTAGTAGTTATTAAATTCTGTGAAAAAAAACTGATCAAAACTCTGGTAAAGATTACATTTGAGATTTTTTTTGTATTCTGTTACGAACGAGACCTCACGAACAAAACATCAAAATGGACAATCAAAAGAATGATAAACTTATTTCTATTTTCAATAATAACAGTTGGCATATCGAGTTTTAGATTATGTTTCTGTTTTATTGTCTTTGCCAATACAAAATTTTACTATAACAACCCAATTTTGAATTGACAAAGACAAAATTTTAACAAAACATTTCCATTTGCCTACAAGAACTGTTACTGGATAAAGTTAACAAAGATTCCCAATACTGCCCTTTTCTTGATCTAACTATCATCATTGACCCTGGCAATATAAAAACTAGAATATATGATGAAAGGATTATTTTGATTTCAGCTATTACTAATTGTCCTTTTCTTGACGGCGACGGTCCTCTAGCTTCGTCCTACGGAGTGTATATTCCTCAACTGGTACGATTTGCACGCGTTTTTTCTATTCTTGACAATTTTAACTATCACAGCCAATTTTTGACATCAAGGTTACAGATTTCATATATTGTTGATTACATTTAAGAAGCTTTATATAGATATGAATTAATATCTTAATATATGTATGTCGTTACTCGCGAACAGAATATTCCTTGGGTCATTTGTAATCCTTGTTTTTTATTGAAATGTTGCTTTGACCTGAAAATTCTACACACATACTGGCCTCTCACTGACACTGTCTATGTCTACTGAAATATATAATGATTCTTTACCTGGACCTACACCTCTACATTGACAACTCTGGACGTCTGAAAACAAAACTTTACGACAAGCGTGATGATTTCGACTTTCCGATAGTGAACTTCCCGTTTTTGAGCAGTAATATTCCCACTTCTCCGGCATATGGCGTGTACATTTTAGAACCCATTCGCTATTGCCGTGCCTGTAGTTTGTACAGCGACTTTGTCAACAGAGCGAAATTACTGTCTCAAAAACATATATCAAAGGTTTGTTCAGTCACTGTTGCAATTGTCACTACAGAAGTTTTACTGTCGTCACCACGCTTTGACAGACCATTACAATGTTTGTGTTTCACAAATGAGAACAGATATTTTTGGGTAGCTCCAGAGTTTGTTACCGGACTGACTAACACCGACTGTGACAAAACCGACTTTTCACTGGCAGTGTAACGGGTGCCACGTGTGGAGCAGATCATGCTTACCCTTCTTGAGCACCTGATGATACCTCAGTTTTTATAGGGGTTCACACTGCTAGTGCTTTAGTTTTGTGGCGTTTTTGTTTATTTTTGTTTATTTGACTTGTCTTTGTCATACTGTCTCAATTCGTGTTGCTGTGAATTGCCGTGATGTTGGATTTATGATTTTAGAATTTCCCCTTTCCTTTTCTTGTTTCGGTATTCGTTTGCAGATGTATCTTTACCAAACCCTCCTGGAATTTTGCCTTGCATGTTATGGAAATTTTTCAGTTTTTATCAGAATTCTAAACCCTTAAAATACTGAGGCTTCATTCCGTGTATGGCACTCGGTAGATGTCCTTGGTGCTGGATTTGGCTTCCTATTTCGATATTTTTTGAAATGAGTACTTCTTTTTTGACAACTTTTGGATTATGGCTTTCCACATTATTTGATTTTAATGCAGCTGATGAGAGGTTACTCCTTGAAACACATGTACAGCATAACGAAATTTACTGTTTTTATGCAACTTCGGTATTTTTTGTATTTTGAGTTTGATTTTTAACGTAGTGCGACAGTTTTTTACCAACAGACTAGGTTCTTTGAGATAACCGACAGATTAGCTGCGAGCACCTCTTGACCCACCTTTCAAAATTACGTATTTTTAATTCGTTTTCTTTCCTTTCAAGATTGTGGTCATGGAGTTAGTAGTCTATACCTGTATAGGGTTTCATTCCGGTTTAACCCTACCGCTAGCTTTTGCTAGTGGCGGTACAAAGTCCGGTTGTCCCGAGTTCCTATCGTTGTTTACGTTTGCCTTATGTCTTATTTGCGTTTTTCATGTGTTATTCCCTGTCAGATTGTATCATTTGATTGTAATTTTCAACCATTATAGATGTTTCCTGTCACATATTTTAATTTCATTTATGAGAAAAAATTACATTTAAGTTCTCAATATCCTTGCTTATGTAGAATGATGCATGCCTAGCATATAAATCACGGTCCTTTCTTTATTTTTTTCCCTTTGCAGCCTCTATGACTCCTTTGCGAAATATCTTTCCTACTGAAGTTTTCGGGAGACAACGTCCGGTAACAAATATGTCTCCACAATCACTCATGTATGCTAAATCCGTTTGTACTAGCCAGTTCTGCTGAGAACAGACGATTTCCTAGCATTATCATGATAATATCCACTAAAGGCAATCTGGTTTCGAACAAACAACTCGCCTGTTTAGTTTCTTCCTAGAATCTTTCCTTTCGAATCAACGACTTTCATTTCGATTCCAGGAAATGGACGCCCAATGCAGCTAGATGAGAACTCCGATTGTGTTTTACATTTCTTAAATGAGACACAGTCGACTTCTGTGGAGCCATATTCACAGTCAGTCGAAAATCTACCTACAACATTTTAACACTCGCCTGGAACAGGAACACCACCTGAAACTATTAATATTTGATGAAACTCTGTTTTATCTCTTTTTAACATTTCAAGAATGAAAACCGGCAAGAATAATGAAACTGTAGAGAATTCATTGCTATAAGTAGGTAATACACATGACACAGGTAGCAAATGTTATTTTCTCCTTTGACAAATAACTGCGCGAAAGGAGCACTGAACTAGTTCTTGATAGAGACAGATACGTAAATACTGTGAATATTTATAGTGTATGTGTAATAATTAAATACCGAACTTACTGTGAATTTACTTTCTGCATATGCGCATTTCGACAACTTATGTCTCATCAGTGCAGATAAAATCTAAACATTTGGAAGACCAGAAACTGTATGTTTTAATCAATTTTACACAGCAACGCCGTCACTATTCGACATACAAAAACGGATTTTGAAAGAAATTTACGAACTATATTTGATCGGAAACATGCAGCTCTTTAGATACGTTAATAATCCTGTCGCTCACGTGACATCTCTCCGATGATTTTAAGAACTCTCCGCCTTCGGCTTTCGAGTTAAAAATCTATTTTGAAACAGAAAAAACAAATGGCACATAACCAGATAACACATAATTCATGATACTTGTTTAACCAGCTGTGTCTGCAATACTGCAAATACCAGTATTTTCAGTATTTACAATACTGGGTTGTACCAGTATCTTCCAGTATCTGCAATACTAGTTGTACCAGTATTTTCCAGTATCTTACAGTATCTGCAATACTCGATTACCAGTATTTTCCAGTATCTTCCAGAATTGTACAATACTGTCACACATATGTTTTACTAGTATTGTACAATACTGGTAGTACTAGTATTGTGTTCATATTCTTCACTTTATCCGAGGTCGGAATTTGAAGTTTTATATATTCTTGGGATTCCTGGAACAAACCCACGAAAAAATCACCTTTTACATCGATGTCTGCATTCAGTTTCTGTATTAAAGAAGTAAAATGCTGTTGAACATACCATTATTAATCATATACAAGTTAGCAATGGAACGGCGATTTGCAGGTTATGTCGTTCTATTTCTTTGTCTTGAGATTCCACTGACTGGACATCGTTCTAACGTTTTCAGAATTCTATCACATTAATCGAAAAGCAATATAAATACTCTGATGATTATGAGACTACTGGATCAATCACGACACACATAAAATAGAACATAAAACTTATTTATGTGAATATTTCTTTAAATCCAGTGAAATATTTTTAGAACTTGTACTATTAACAATATTTTGAGTACTTGCACTATTAGCAAAAGAAAACAAACTATATATAGAACAGCTAAATAATTGTAAAACTGAAAAAAAAACACCTAAAAATTAAAAAAGAGTAAAAATACAGTTTTAGACTGTTATAATAATCTTGTAAGTACAAAAATACAATCATTAAATGAAGACAACAAAAACTTTTAATTAAAATATATAAACTTTTTACTTAAACCACCCAAATAAAGAAACAAGAAAAAATTTCACTAAATTTAGAGCTAGTGACCATGAGGTACTAATCGAATTAGGAAAATCAAAATGATCGAGAAAACAAAGAATATGCAAACTCTGCAATATAGTAGAAGACGAAATACATTTTTAAAATTAATAATTAACTTCGAGCAAATCTTCTAACAAAAAAACTTATAACAATATTTAATGAGTTTAATCAGAGACATATAGATATCTATATGTCTCTGGTTTAATCTAAAAACTTTTCACAAGAAATTAGATATTATCCTTAGCGCATCAACACCTGAAGCTATAAATACAGTTGTCTCTTTTATTAGACAGTCATTAGATCTGGGGAGAGGAAACCCTTAGCTGATATATATCTTCCTTATATTTATCCCCGCACTTTTCTGAAGAAAATGCAGGGATATTGTTTTGGCCCCGTCCGTCCGTCCGTCTGTCCGGCCGTCCGTCTGTCCGTCTGTCCGTTAGATGAACCTTGTCAGTGGAACTCCTCGCTCATTTTTTGGATATAGTGTTTTAATTTTGTTATAGAATTGTTGCATATATGCTGCAGATGCACAATAAGCTTTCGGATTTTTGATATTGGTCTTGGTGCAAACAAGAGGCCCNCCCTCGGGGTCCTCTGTTAGGATGGCTCATACTCCAAGCTCAGAGGATGCTGCGGGCCTATTCTTCAGCCGGGACCGCGCACGGCGGGCAATATAGTAGAAGACGAAATACATTTTTAAAATTAATAATCAACTTCGAGCAAATCTTCTAACAAAAAAACTTATAACAATATTTAATGAGTTTAATCAGAGACATATAGATATCTATATGTCTCTGGTTTAATCTAAAAACTTTTCACAAGAAATTAGCTATTATCCTTAGCGCATCAACACCTGAAGCTATAAATACAGTTGTCTCTTTTATTAGACAGTCATTAGATCTGGGGAGAGGAAACCCTTAGCTGATATATATCTTCCTTATATTTATCCCCGCACTTTTCTGAAGAAAATGCAGGGATATTGTTTTGGCCCCGTCCGTCCGTCCGTCCGTCCGTCCGTCTGTCCGTCTGTCCGTTAGACGAACCTTGTCAGTGGAACTCCTCGCTCATTTTTTGGATATAGTGTTTTAATTTTGTTATAGAATTGTTGCATATATGCTGCAGATGCGCAATCAGCTTTCGGATTTTTTATATTGGTCTGGTGCAAACAAGAGGCCCCAAGATGTCTGTTTTATATATGTGAGGTTGTCAGTAGCACTCATCCTACATATTTGGATTTAGTGTTATAATTTTGTTATAGAATTGTTGCATATATGCTGCAGATGCGCAATAAGCTTTCGGATTTTTGATATTGGTCTTGGTGCAAACAAGAGGCCCAAGATGTCTATTTTATATATGTGAGCTTTTCGGTGGAACTCCTCCTTCATTTTTGGGTTTAGTGTTTTAATTTTGTGATAGAATTGTTGCATATAGTTGCATATAGATGTGCAACAAAGTTTCAAAATTTTGATTCCGGTTCCGACTTTGGTAAATTTCCTGAAAGTCTCAAAGACCACTTATTTCTTGGAATTCTACCTAGCAACCATACATGTAGTAATTTGTTCAATTAGGACTAACATTTTCATCAATTGAATTTTCAAAAATATTTGATTCCAAGTTTGGTAAATTTCCTGAAAGTCTCAAAGACCACTTATTTTTTTGAATTCTACCTAGCAACCATACCATGCATACTGTTAGGATTTGTTTCGATTAGGGCAATCATTTTCACCAATTGGATCTACAAAATAATTGATTCCAAATTTGGTAAATTTCATGAAAGTCTCAAAGACCACTCATTTTTGGAAATTCTACCTAGCAACCGTATATCCTTGTATACTTTCTTAGTAAAAGTAGTGACTATCAATAATTTGATTTTAAAAATGTTGAGGAAAATTACCCCAAGGGTCAATAACGACTGTTTTCTGTGTCAAACAGGTGAGTGCGGGGATGGCCATCTTTTCTGATGGCACCACTTCTAGTTGCTTCTGTTGATGCATATTTGTTTGTATTGTCATAACCCAAACATGTGAACCCAAATGACCCGGTTCTTCATGTATTCTTTGTCTGCAATTTTGAATAAATAAATTAACGACAAAAGGTCCTTGTTTGTAATTGTCTTTTTCTTATTAAAATAGAATTGGTGAAGCTTTTTTCTGGTTACTTTTTCATAGTTTAATTATTAATTCTCGATTTTCATTCTTTTATCTTTGATCAGATCAGAGACATTTAATAGTGATCAGATCAAAAGAAATTTTATAATTACCTTTAAAAACTATTCCATACCAGTGAACTGAAAATGACATTTTTATGACCTTTATTAATGATCATTACGATTTATTGCCAATCAAAAGGGTCCACAGGTAAAAAAATCGATGAATTCCCCTTTTGTGCCTTTTCCATGTGAACAGGTAAAGACTTGTCCAACGATTGTGTATTTTTAGAATCTGAACAAAGAACTATAAAATTTTGCAAGATGTGTTGAATTATAAGAAATGCATCTTTTAAACATCCTAAATATACCAACTAAAATAACATAGCAGCATTGAGGCAATAGAGCAAAAAATATATTATTTTCGAATATCCCCATCTCGTATTTTTGTATAAAAACCTTAATTTTACATTTATGTTATAGGGTTGGCGTGGTCATGTGGATACATCGTATGCACTCACTTCTACTCGGCAAATTGGGGAGGGGATGCAGGACGGGGGTTCGCGCCTGCAGTTTCCACTGACGCAATCCAACCTTTTTTCCATTAAATTTTGATGCATAATATTTGTTTTTAAGTTTGTGTTCTTCTCTATTAACATAACATAACATATCAGGAGTTCACAAGGGCATATACAAGAGAAGAACATAATTTACAGAGACACTAATACATAATACCAGAAGTCCATTATTAATAATGGACTTCTGATAATACATAATTAGATAGAACACTGTTCATAATATAAATGTTTTTCTGTTAGGACACAATAATGATAATGATGATGAAAAATAATAATAATAATAATTTTTAGTAATTTTTTTCCAATATGAATTTAGCAGGTGCTGATAAAACCTCATGATCTTCATTACTAAGAAGAAATATTAATTTTGATTCATTTGAAAGTGTTAGAAAATTTTGATATTTTACTCCAACAAGATTAAATAATACAGATCTTTTATCCTTGAATTTAGGACAAATACATAAAAAAATGAGTTTAATCTTCAATTTGATCCGTAATTTCTGCATAACCTTTCTGATCTTGGAGTATTAGAAAAACGTCCAATTGCAATTTGTAACCTATGAGCAGATATACGAAATCTGCTTAAAACTTTCCTCTGATCAAATTTTTTAAGATATGTTAGATAATTTTCAGGCCAAAGTGATCCTTTACTTTTAAATCTGTACATAGTTTACCATCAAGTTCTTCTCTCCTCGATTTATACCAATTTCCTAACATTTTTTCCCTTAACATTTTTTCAGTAACATTACAAAATTTATATTTACTGTAACTTCCAAATTCAATTTTAATCCCTAGGAAATATAAATATTTTTTCGGTGAAACAATACCACGATAAGTTATTGCCACTGTTCAAATTCTTGCTACATATATATGCATCTTACAGTAATAAAAAATCAGATGAAATATTTTCCAGTCTAAACCAGTATCTATATATTGATTTTATAATATCAAAAAACAAAGGAAATCTACCAAGTTCAGATACAGCAAAATTCACACTTTTCTTATGTACTCCTAATATACATTTTAAAAATTTAAGATGAAGCTTTTCACAAGGTACATTGTTGAATATCTTATCATGGTCAAAGGATCCTCGCAATTTTGCATTCGAGGCACAATAACTTCCCCATCATTATTATTATGTAAAGCTAATTTGTTTATCTTTTCTTACATTTCGTACGATGAGACATTGATTCTCAATGGGACTAAATTTAGCTTTGATTGCAAACTTTGATTTTAATACAGTTCTTAACACAAACTTACGAATTTCATTTATGAACCAGTAAGCGTCTATTTTGATTACAGCAATTTCAGGTTAGCATGTAGGATCAAAGTTTGCGAACTTTTTACCTATGTTAGATCAGCCTAAGAATGTGTATTGATCCATGTAGTTAATGTCCAAAATGCCCAAGGCAAAATTCACACCTTGATGAGGAGATTACAGACCTTTTCATAGTTCAACTGGATGATTACAATACCTTTGTAAATTGGTTTATGAGAAATAAAGTTATCTTATTTATTTCTAGGTAAAAATTATGATTCTGAGTTATTGATATATAGTGATAAAGGTGTCTGTCTGTCTATCCGTTTAAAGCTCTATGATAGAGCTTGGGTTGTTTGTTATATTTACATGCCGACTTTAAATAAAACTTATTAATAATTACTATTACTCATTTTTTGTCTTATGCATTAACGAAGTTGAGGGGGGACTATTGGAGTCCTCGTCCGCGTCCACGTCTTCGTCCGCATTTGGGTATATATCTTAGTAACTATGCAGTGTAGGGTCATCAAACTTTGCATGCAGGTGCATCTTGGGTTAACTCACAGCCTCTAAGAAAATTAGGTCTCTCTGACCTATATTTTCCACTTGAGTGGCTTGCATTCAAATTTACATTTTAGTTCATATCTCAGTTACTATACATAGTACAATAATCTAACTGTGCATATGAATGCATCTCTAATGGTAGGTAAGCATCCAGGCAAAATTAGGTCACTTTGACCTGTATTTTCTGCTTGAGTGACTTACATTCAAGTTTATGTCCGAGTTCAGGTCTCAGTCACTGTACATGGCAGGATAATCTAACCTTGCATGCGCATGCATCTCTGATGGTAGGTCAGCATCCAGGCAAAATTAGGTCACTTTGACCTATATTTTCCGCTTGTGTGACTTACATTCAAGTTTACGTCCGAGTTCAGATCTCAGTCACTGTACATGGTAGGATCATCTAACCTTGCATGTGCATGCATCTCTGACGGTAGGTCAGCATCCAGGCAAAATTGGATCATTTTGACCTACATTTTCCGCTTGACTGACTTACATTCATTTTCATGTCAGGGATCAGATCTCTGGTACTGTACATGGTAGGTGCATGTGCATGCATCTGTGATGGTAGCTCAGCATTCAGACAAAATTAGGTCACTTAAAATCAAAATTCACAGTAACTTCGGTATTAGTTATTTGTTACCACTGGGTCGATGCCACTGCTGGTGGACTGTTAGTCCCCGAGGGTATTCACCAGCCCAGTAGTCAGTACTTCGGTGCTGACCCGAAAGCCGATTATATTTGGAACCTTACAATATCTAATTTTTGTAAATTTTGTTGAAACTAAGGAGTATCTCCCTCATGCAAAGCTCTGTCCTTAGCTGATTTGGGCTTTCTATTTAGATCATATTTGGTTATTTGTTCTCTATCAGTTTTTAAACATCTTTGACTTTATATGGTCTTCCAAACGTTTAGATTTTATCTGCACTGATGAGACATAAGTTGTCGAAATGCGCATATGCAGAATCAAAATTCACAGTAACTTCGGTATTAGTTATTTATTAAACCTATATTTTACACATGAATGACTTACATTAATGTATACATCGGAGTTCATAGCTCAGTAACTGTACACTGTTGGTTCAGGTAACCTTGCATATGCATGCAATTTTGATAGTATGTCAGCACACAGGCAAAATTTGGTTGCTGCGACAACGTGCCATAACGAGGCGAACTTTGTAATCGTTGATTACCTATGTTTTATATGGATATAAGTTTTCATATTTTGTTTCTTAAGCTGCGAAATGACTAGATATGATTTGCCTCTCCTGGTCTGTAGTGCTATTATTTATTGTTTACCAATTCTTTTAGTTCATGATTCAGTGATCTTGACTAATTTAAAGTATAGTCGCCACCGTTGATTTCTGATATTTACAAAAGATATAATGGGAATAAAGTACTTAGATTCATACATTGTACTTGTTTGCAAGCTAAGGAAAACATATTTCAATGAAGCCAAATATGCTCACAAATATTGTTGTCTATCTGATACAAGCTGGAATAGTCTATAATCTACCTGGAGGAGAAACTCTTAAGCTTGACTGACCAAAGTTATTTAAATATGGTTTCTGATTGGACAGCTGGGTTTGTTATTCAAAGCAAAACACATTCATAGGTAAACCAAACAATGAACCAAACTTAGCAAGCAAACTAGATAATTTGTTTACAACGTGCTTAGCTGAATCAGCTGTAAAAAATAAAGAAATTAATTGCTTATAAAATTCTTATCATTTAAATGAGTTTCGGGCAACTTGATGATAATTTATCGAACTGAAAATTTGAATTTGAATCCAGATAATTTTCTCTGTTAAATGCATCTCCTTTTCTCCTTAATTATAGTATTGCAATTATTTGAAAAAAGTTGATTTAACAAACAAAGAAAATCAAAACTATTATTTATCTCATCCAAATAAAGAAACAAGACAATTAATTACGAAATCTAGAGTAAGTGAACATGATTTTTTAATTGAAAAGGGCAGATATGTTAAAATCCCAAGAGATCAAAGGTTATGTAAATTATGTAAAACTATTGAAGATGAATATCATTTCTTTTTCACTTGTAAATTTAATACACTTTTAAGAAAGAACCTATTTGATAATTATCAAAATTATAATATTTTTACATCTTTTTCCACTTTACCAAATAATAAAAAATTAAGTATTGTTTTAAACCCATCAACACCCGATGGTATGAAGGCAGTAATGTCTTTTATAAAACAGTCATTAGAACTGAGGAAGGGAGACCGATGATGTATTTGTATCAATATGCTAAATTTGTATTGAAGTATGTTTGTTGTATGTATGTATGTATTCCTGCAACCCTAATGGGTTTATGTTCTGCAATCAAATAAATAAATATATAAGATAATTTCTTAAGCACACCATTCATGGCGATCAGCTAAACTCGGATGTAAGTCTCATACACAATGATCAGAACGACGCGGATAAGTATACTGAACAAGAATGCCGCATCATTCTCATCATTGTGTATTGGTTTAAAAACTGGGTAAGTCTTACACGGAGAATTAGAATGATATGTGGTATGATGAAAAAGTCACCTTGGCAAAATGAAAGTAAAAAAACACCAAGTCGGTAAACAGGAAGCAGTTCAGCAATATGGCTGAAAAAGAGAGGAGACGCAGTACAGTGCGTGCTCCATACTGAATCACATAGTAAATATATCAAGTGGTTGTGATATGCAGTTGCTGAGTAAAGTGAAACGAAAAATTTCGAGAAGAAAAACTGCCCTAGCAGCTGAGACTGTTCCACTTCGCCATATCGCTTATGGCCCCTGCTAACTCTTTAGAAAAGGGCCTTATATCAAATTTGTGCAAAGATAAAATTGTTACCAAGGTAAACAACAGAATAAATTTTTATAAGGATAATTTTGATGAGTCACCTCCTTAG
>MJUU01019472.1:12636-35048 GCA_002080025.1 Modiolus philippinarum
GTCCGTCCGTCTGTCAACTTTTTCAAAGATCTTCTCCTCTGAACCTACCAAGCCAATGTGAACCAAACTTGGCCTGAATCATCACCAGGGTATGTAGTTTAAAAGTTATGTTCGATTAGTCCGAGGACCAAACGGCTGCTGTTACTATAAATAGAACATAGGGGGTAAATTGCAGTTTTTTGCAAATAACTCAAAAGCCATTACAGATATCAAAAATCTGAAGGGATAAAACTGATCAGCATGACAAGATCTACCCACCCTGCAATTTTGAAGAAAATCCGAAAACTGGTCTTGGAATAATTGCCCTTTTTCCGCAAAATTTTCTAAATTTTTTTACTTTTCGTCTTATACATGAAAAATGGTAGAAGATAGAGGTTAAGTCCAAATTACAAAAATGTAGAGCATATCAAGATCTACATACCCTGCAATTTTGCAGAAAATCTTAGTACCCATATAGGAGTTATTGCCCTTTTCTTGTCAAATTTTTACGATTTTTATATATTTTGTCGTATATTTCAAAAACTTTTCAAGATAGAGGTTAAGTTTTTATTGCAAAAATGTTCAGCATGTCAAGGACTACATTCTACATATGTCCGGCAGGTATGTACCTCATCCAAGATGGCTGCCAGCGGGAAACATAGTTTAACATTGCACCCTATGGAAATTTTTTCAAAGATCTCCTCTGAAACCACTTTACTAATTAGAACCAAATGTCATCACAATAGTCCTTTGGTGGTCGCCTTCAAAAGTTATGCCCATGAGGTCTGCACCTCATCCAAGATGGCTGCCAGCGATGACTATAGTTTAACATTGGACACTATGGGAAAAAAACATTCAAAGATCTTTTCCTCTGGCACTACTTTGCCATTGGAACCAAACTTAGTCACAATGGTCCTTGGATGGACCCCTGTGAAAAGTATGTCCGGCAGGTCATTGTCATATCCAAGCAAATTTGATCACAATAGTCTTTAGGTGGTCCCCTTGAAAGTTTGTGATTTATATGTTCATACCTCATTGAAGGTGGCTGCCAGCAGAGAACATAGTTTAACATAGGGACCCTATGGGAAATGTATCCAAAGATTTTCTCCTCTGAAACTACCAAGCCAAATTCAACCAAACTTGGTCACAATAGTCCTTGGATTGTCCCCTTCAACATTTGTGATTTTGACGTTCGTACTTCATCCAAGATGGCCGCCAGCATGGAACATAGTTTAATATAGGGACCCCATTCAAATGTCTTCTCCTCTGAACCTACTGAGCCAATTCGAACCAAGTTTGGTTATAAATGGGTGGTCTCTTCATGACAATGAATAATACCAGTCACCAGGTGAGCGATACAAGCTCATTTGAGCCTCTAGTGTTTTGTCTGTGACAGAAATGTTGCACATGTTGACCCAGATTTTGATACAATAGTAAGTTTTTCACAAATTGAAAAAGGTCAGTTGAGGAGATGGTATTGTAAGGGCTTCTTTTCTACTCAGTATAACAAGTATCTACATAAACTGTTGTTTTGAAGACAATTGGATAACTTCTAATATTTATTGCCTTGTTCTGCAAAAGTTTTTCGTCTTGAAAAAAGTTTTTCGTCTCGGCAAAGATAACATAGAAAAACATATCAATATCTACCTTATTTTTCTAAGATATGGTGTACTTGTATATTGGATAATATCTCATGTGAACACTTTAATTACTATTATCTAAATTTGTGTAAATTCTAAAACTGAAGGATTAGCTCCCTCCATCGTAGTTTTGTCTTTAGCTGTATTTGATGTTGCTGATTATTCGGATTTTGTTTGGCTTTATGCATTTTAAGGTGTCTCAGTGGTATTATTCTGCCATTTTTGTCTAATACTTGTTCATTTAGGTATTATTCATGAAGAAATTTAACAAAACAGGCATTTAAAATGTAAAGAAAGTTCTAAAGTATTTAAAACTCTTATTCCTTATCACTTTTACAACATTATCATTTCTTTTTTATGGACTAAAACACAAGAGCTTTACATGTGTTGCTGGATTTACAGAACACAGAAATTATGCAAGGGAGATAATTTGATAAAAGAGTTTAACATAGATATCACTAGAGAAATTAACATTTCGCAATTTCTCTCTCTTATTTCAACGGTGACCCCTAATTTTTATTTTGTATATGTAAACTATATAATGATTTCAAAACACATGCAAAATATGAACAAAATCTATAATAGAGTTTTCGAGCTATCCTCTCATATAATCGTTTTCCCTATCATTTCTATGTAAGATCCTGAAATTTTCAATTTCAGTTTTTGTGCTTAAATGCACGGTGACCCCCAAATTTTATTTTATATTTTAAACAATAGCATAAATATGTTTCTACACAGAAAATTTCACAAAATTCTATAATAGGAAACTAATACCCTGCAGACACCTTAAACATTTTTTGAAATTATGGATTTCCTTTGTTTGGGTTCTAGTGCTGCTGATGAGGAATTAATTTCCAAAAATGGCCAAACAGCTCATTAAAATTATTTCAGTTGGAGTTAACATATGTGTTATGGTCTCATGTTCATTTGCTCCATATCCTTTCGTAAAATATTTACTTATTTCAGCACTTGTGGAAAACGGCAAAACAACTTTCATCCAACATTTATACATTGGAAGGAATGGTGAATCACAATCCATCTCTTTCAGAATAATTTCTCGTAACCCAAAATGGTTCCCATAGTTGAAAATAATAAGGGCCCCGCTCTGAGATGCAGGTGCCCTATAGTTTTCACTTTGTATGTCTGTCTGTCTGTCTGTCCATCCGTCTATCTGTCTGTCTGTCAACAATTTATTTCGTGAAAGATTTCTCGGCTTGTATGTTTTCAAGTTTTCAAGACATAAATGTATATAGAAGGGTCCTAGGGGCTAATTAGCCCATATTTCTTGACCTCGGAATCAGGTAAACCAGGTAAAGTTTGTTAGGCAACGACTTCCTGTTTGCTGATACTTTGATTTTTAAACCATAAACCAAATTTTCATCACAGATGTCTTGGCTTGTCGTGGAGGGAATGATTTGAATTTTGATCTGAGAATTGAAAATTATCACTGACAGTTGTATTTTGTAAGCGATTTTCAAATTTGACGGGCAACCGCTTCCTTTTTGAAGATACATTGATTTTTAAACCATAAACCAAATTTTGTCACAGATTTCTTGGCTTGTACAGGAGTGAATTTTTGTCATATGTTTCTCTATTTGTACTAGAAAAAATTATTTGAAATTTATCTGAAGTTTGAAATTAACGAGTTGTATTGTGTAAGAGATCATCAGGTTTGTCACTTGACTACTTCCTGTTTGCCGATACTTTAACTTGTAACTATTAATCCAAATTTTTGTCAAAGATTTCTTGACTAGTATCATTTGGAATTATTAGTTCCCTACTGGCAATAGCCAAAGGGGACTTTAGGTTTGCACTGTCTGTCCGTCTGTCAGTAAGTCCTGCATCAGTTTTCCGCAAATTTTTCTAAACCATTGCAGGTATTGACCTAATATCAGGTTTGTTAGTCTACCTCAATGAGTTACAGAACAAGTTTAAGTTTGGTTCTAGTCCACTGATTTATTACAGGTTTATCGGCCTTTGACTTAGAAAATTTTAGTAAAATATAATTTTTCCACATTTTTTTTCTAAACTGTTGCAGGAATTGATCTAATATTTGGTATGTAAGTCTACCTCAATGAGTTACAGAACAGGTTTAAGCTTGGTTGCGGTCCATTGATTTTGACAGAGTTATGGGCCTTTGACTTAGAAAATTTTAGTAAAATATCAGTTTTCCACACTTTTTAGCTCACCTGGCCTCAAAGGCCATGTGAGCTATTGCCATCACTTGGCGTCCGCCGGTGTCCGGTGTCCGTCGTCCATCCGTCGTAAACTTTTTCAAAAATCTTCCCTGAAACCACTAGGCCAATTTTAATCAAACTTGGTCTGAATCATTACCAGGGTATCTAGATTCAAAATTGTGTTCGATTAGTCCGAGGACCATACAACATGGCTGCGGTTACTAAAAATAGCACATAGGGGTAAATTGCTGTTTTTGCAAATAACTCGAAAACCGTTACAGATATCAAAAATCTGACAGGAGTAAAAGTGATCAGCATGGTAAGATCTAACCGCCCTGCAATTTTGAAGTAAATCTGATGACCAGTTTTGGTTATTGCCCTTTTTCCGGAATTTTTTCAAAATTTTAATGTTTTTATTTTTGTGTCGCCTGCTGTAAGCAGAGTCGACACATAGGGATTACTATCTGTCGTCTAACATCGTCGTCGTCGTCGTCGTACTGCGTCGTCCCAACAGTTTTTGAATCCACAACTCCTTCAAAACCACTTGTTTGATTCCTAACAAACTTTCAGGATAAGTTGTTCACCGGATGTAGTTGTGCACCTGATACTTAGAATTTTGATTTTACAGATTTAAGAGGTTCACAGAGCCAAAATTGTTCAGTTGATATTCTGGTTTGTTAATCCCAAATTCCATCACAACTATAAGTCAGATTCCAACCAAACTTGCAGGATATGTTGTTCATCTGATGTAGTTGTGCATCTGATACTTAAAATTTTGATTTTGCAGTTTTAGAGGTTCACTGAGCCAGAATAGCTCATTTGTTAATTCTGTTTGTTTATGTGGAACTCCTTCAAAACTGTAAATCATATTCCAACCAGCCTTTCAGAATACATTGATTACTTGATATAGTTGCACACCCGATATTTAAAATTTTGATTTTACAGATTTAAGAGGTTAACAGAGCCAAAATAGCTCATTTGTTAATTGGTTTTTTTAATCTTTGACTCCTTCACAACTGTCTGTCAGATTCCAACCTAATTTTCAGTATATGTTGTATAACAGGTCTGGTTATGCACATTATACGTAGATTTTTTTTACCGATTCTAGAGGTTTGCCAAGCCACTAAGCTCATATGTTAAATCAGATTGTTAATCTGCAAGTCCTTAAAACTGTAATTCATATTCTTAACCAAATTTGCAGAATATGTTTTTCTCCTGATCTAGACATGCACATTATAATTAAAATTTTAATTTTGCATATTTTAGAGCTTCAGTGGACCAAAAATGGCTCTTCTGTAGTGCAGGCGACACAAGTGTTCCATGGAACACTCATCAATTTTTTTTCAAAGAAACTATAGCAGATAGAGGTCAACTTCAAACTGCAAAAATGTTCAGCATATCAAGATCTACCCACCCTGAAATTTTGGAGAAAATCCAAAAACCCTTGTAGGAGTTATTGCCTCTTTTTTCACAGAATTTTCATAATTTTCAGATTTTTCGTCTTTAATTTCCAAAACTATAGAAAATGAAGGTTAAGTGTAAATTGATAAAATGTTTACCATGCTGTGGTGACTTCAAAAGTGGTGTTGAAAATGGTTAGATGACCACCATTTTCAAAATGGCCACCGAAAAAAGCGGGAAATTCAACATTGTTCGATTTCAGTGAAATTTGGTTTTCAGATAGATATTGATGTTGCGACTTCAAAACCAGTGTTGAAAATTTTTTGTTGACCGCCATTTTTAAAATGGCCGCCATGAAAGGTGGGAAAATTCAGCGTTGTCTGATTTCAATGAAATTTGGTTTCCAAATAGGTATTGATGTTGCGACTTCAAAACCGATGTTAAAAATTGTTCGTTGAATGCCATTTTCAAAATGGCTGCCTTAAAAGGCGGGAAAATTCAACATTGTCCGATTTCAATGAAATTTGGTTTCCAAATAGATATTGACGTTGCGACTTCAAAAACTGATGTTGAAAAATTTTCTTTGAACGCCATTTTCAAAATGGCCGCCAAAAAAGGCGGGAAAATTCAACATTGTCCAATTTCAATGAAATTTGGTTTCCAGATAGATATTGATGTAGCTATGTGTTTCTTCACAATATAAGAAATATGTTTAAACTAGATTATAAAGGGGAACCCCTGCCAAAATTTTTTTATGGAAAGGGGGACTTTGAATGTTTTGATTCAGCAATATGTATTATCTGAATTATAAGGGGAACCCCTGCCCAAATTTTTTTTTTGAATGATGGTCTGAAATGGGTTGTAATGGATAGTATGGCTTCAAATTACCATGGAAACTGCTGAATTTACTTGCCCAATTGGAATTATACTGGGTGACAACTGTCCATTCTCGGTACCTATCGAAGAATGTTTCTGGTAAGTCCACATGTATTCCAAGATGGCCGCCAGCGGGGGACATAATTTAACATTGTACCCTACGGGAAAAACACATTCAAAGACATTCTTCTCTGAAACTACTTGGTCAGTTGGAATAAGAACTTGGTCACAATAGGCCTTTAATGGTCTTCTTAAAAAATTGTGTCTGGCAAGTCTGCACCTCATCCAAGATGGTCACCAGCGGGGACCGTTGTTTAACATTGGACCCTATGGGAAAACACGTTCAAAGATTTTCTCCTTTGAAACTTGTAGAAAATGAGACACTTTAACATTGGGTTGATTTGGGCTGCAGTTTATGCCAGTCATGGACCAGGTGAGCTATGCAGGCTCTTGAGAGCCTCTAGTTTTCTAAACCATTGTAGATATTGATCTAGTATTTGGTATGTGAGTCTACCTCAATCAGTTACAGAACAAGTTTAAGTTTGGTTTTGGTCCACTTATTTTTGACAGAGTTATGGGCATTTGACTTAGAAAATTTTAGTAAAATATCAGTTTTCCACACATTTTTATACGACCGCAAAATATTTTTTGAGGTCGTATATTTGTATGATACTGGCGGCGTCATCGGTATTGTCAGCGTCTGTAGACTCTTCGTTTCCGTACGATAACTTCAGTTTTAGTTGATCAATCCTTATGAAATTTTAACATAATGTTCCTTGTCACAAAAGGAAGGTTGGGATTGGTTTCAGGTATTGTGGCCCTGCCCGTTTTTTTTTTAAAAAGGGCCAAATTAGGTGTTTTCATATATTGGGCTGTAGAATATTTATTATTTATCGGATTTCTATGGGGTTTCTTTCAGTGTGATCCTAAGAAAATTTCCAATCGGATGTATGTCAACGAGTTTCATGTCACATGTACCGTTAATGAGTCCCAAAAGGGGGAAATCTCAAAAATCTATTTTTTTCATTTTTTGTCCAATTTTGATGCAGTTATTTCATTAGATTCCTTATGAAAGATTAATAAAGCGCTCAATTATTATATTTTTGGTAACTTGTTTCCTTTCCCAGTTATGAGGGGCCGAACGGGGCCAAAATTGCAAATTTGCGGATTAACTAAAATTTTTATTTTTCATCGGATTTTGATGGGATTTTTTCTTTGAATTCCTCTTAATATAAGCTTTCAGTTGTATGTCAACGGATTTTTCGTAGCTCTTACCGTTTCTGAGCTACAAGGGGTCAAAGGGGCCAAAATTACAAATTTTCGAAATATGTGAAATCTTTATTTTTCATCGGATTTTGATGGGATGTGATTTTTTTCTTTGAATTCCTCTTGATATGAGCTTTCAGTAGTATGTCAATGGATTTTGCGTCGCTCTTACTGTTTCCTACCTACAAAGGGTCAAAGGGGCCAAAATTGCAAATTTTCAAAATGTGTGAAATCTTTATTTTCCATCAGATTTCAATATGATTTTTTTCTTTGAATTCCTCTTGATGTAAGCTGTCAGTGGAATGTCAGCTTATTTTGTTTAGCTCTTACCGTTTTCGAGCTACAAGGGGTCAAAGGGGCCAAAATTGTAATTTTTGGAAATATTTGAAATCCTTATTATTCATCGGATTTCGATCAGACTTTTTTCTTTGGATTCTTCTTGATATAAGCTAAAGGGGCCAAAATTTCAACTAATTCAAGCTCTTTATTGTGTCCATTTAATTACTGTATCAAGCTCTTTACTGTGTCCTCATTCATTTTGAATTACACTTGTTCAAATTTCAGTATTAGACATGCTGCGGTCGTATCATGCTGCGCTCTGCGTAGCCCTTTATTTTTTAACTGTTGCAGGGATTGATGTTATATTTGGTATGTGAGTCTAACTCAATTAGTTACAGAATAGGTTAAAGTCTGGTTCTAGTCCACTGATTTTTTTTTTATGGAGTTTTGGGCCTTTGACTTAGAAAATTTTGGTAAAAAATCAGTTTTCCCCACCTTTTTTCTGAATCATTGCTGGTATTGTATCTTATATTTGATATATGAGTCTACCTTAATGACGATCTAGAAAGAGTTAAGTTGCGGTAAACTGACTTTTGACTGAGTTATGGGCCTTTGACGCAGAAAACTTTTTTTTTACTAATTTTGCTAGTGTAACAAAGCCTTGCTCTACCGCATGCTCTACTAGGGGACTTGGTATTGCCTTGCAATACGATCCACACTTGTTTGAAATTTGGTCTGAAGCTTGGAACAACGGCAGTAGAATACCGAAGGAACAAAGGGGTGACATTCACAAAAATCGAAGTCCAAAGACAGGGCAAAAACGAGAACACAGAAAACAATGACGTTAGACACAAAAACAATGACGCCAGACAGACACAAAGCACAGAACCGGAAACCACAACATTCAGAACAAAGGCACTCACAGTGTGAACTCCAGTGAAACTGAGAGTGACATCAGGTGCTCCGGAAGGGTAAGCATGTCCTGCTCTGTTAACAGCACCCGTCACACTGTGAGTGATTCAATATGGGAAAATGTCAAAGTCGGTAGTCAAATCCGGGAAGACGTGAATCTAGCTGAAAATGTCCACTTTCATTTGGGATACTGACACGTCATATCTGATGAGTTGTACAGTGTAAGCCATTTTCAGGTTTGTCGCTCAACTACTTCCTGTCTACTGATACCTTGGTTTTTACCGGAACTGTAAACCAAATATTTGTTAAATATTTCTTTACATGTATCAGTAGGGATTATTTGATATTTAGTCTGATGATAAGAAATGATATGGTTTGGTAAAACTTCAAGAAATCACTGTGTCCAGTAAATAGCTGTATCAACACATTAGTGTGTCAAACAGAATTTGTATCCACACTTATCTTAATTTTACTTTTCCCAAGAGGTTCAGGATTGAAATTGTAGGGCCCTTACGACAACACCAGTTTGGACATACTCTAGTTCAACATAAAATGTTTGGAAAGTTCTTCCTCAGTTGGACCCAAACCTCGGTTGGGTTCCAACTGAAGAATTAGTCTACCTAACAGCAAAGATTTCTGCCAAAACCAAATGTTTTCTTGATCCTGACGACATAAAACCAGAAAATTATGGGCTCCCAGAAGCCTCTAGTTTGTTCCCTCATTCCTAGTGGTGGTTGTTTATAAAACTAAATGCTTTAGAAGCCAAGCCTGTATTGCACATCTTGCAGAATACTTCATTCAAAGCAATGCTTATATAGATGCTTAAATAACTACTTAAAAACTTGTGAGTTCATTTCATGCATAATGACTTGATAAATTGTATTCCATAGTTCCATAATTATCAAAAAATGCTTTCAATATAAGATCCAATGTTAAACTATGATCCGAGGTGGTTGACCTGTTTGTTATCAAATTTGAAAAAACAGAAGTCTTTGTAAAAAACCTTCTTGTTAAAGTTTGAGTCAATTTCTTAAGTATTTTCATAAGAAATAATCAAATGATTTATTTTCCTATAGGGTCCAATGTCAAACTGTTCCTTATTGGTAGCAATATTTACTGAGAGATTAGAGGAATTTATTTAAATAAAAGACCATTCATACATCATTTCAGTAGTTTGCTTCTATTTGCTCGAATAATTTCAGTGAAAATGATCAAAATATATTTTCCATATAGGTCCCATGTAAAATTATGTTCTGTGCTGGTGACCATGATTATTGTCAGATCTGAACAAAATGGGCAAGTTTTGTTGATGACTTTCCATACATAGTTTATGTATGGGTTTGATTAAGCTCTGTTTGATTAAGAGACCAATTTAGCTCTGTCCTTAGCTAATTTTGGCTTTTATGATTTAGACCCGTTTGGTAATTTGTTCTCTTTCAGTTTTTACACATATTTTGTATTATGGATTTCCAAATGTTTTGATTTGATCTGCACTGAAGAGACATAGGTTTGCGACATGCGCATATGCAGAAACTAAATTTACAGCGACTTCGATATTTTGTTATTTATGTAAAATTTAGTTTCATTTGCTTTAGTAGTAAACTTATCTTTTAAGAACATCTACTCTGACACTACATGGCCAATTTAAACCAAACTTTGACACAATGGTCTTTTGGTGGTCCCCTACAAAAAGACTTCTTTTTTACCTGCGTCACCAACGGTGACCGCAGGTCTAGGAGCCGCTCGACTCCGTCTGTTCGTCCGTCCATCCATCCGTCACGCTTTGGGGGTACCAAGTTTGTGTAATCTGAAACTCGGACACCGTTAACCCGATACTTTTGAAAGTTTGCGCAGTTGTTCTGGACACATTGTAGATGTGCACCTCCCTTTTGGTGAGATTTGGACAAAAATTGTCGAATTTATCCATTGTTGAACTTAGTCATTTTTTCATCAAATTTTAACATTACGGTACTGAGTTTGTGTAATCTGAAACTCAGACACTTTATACCTGATGCTTTTGAAACTTTGCACAGTTGTTCTGAGCGCATTGAAGATGTGCACCTCCCGTTTTGGTGAGATTTGGATAAAAATTGTCGAATTTATGCATTGTTGAACTTAGTCATTTTTTCATTAAATTCATTAAATTTTAACATTACAGTACTGAGTTTTTTAATCTGAAACTCTGACTCCTTATAACTGGTGCCTTTTTGGGTGGATTCGAATAAAAAATGTTGAATTTATGCATTGTTGAACTTAGTAATTTTTCAGCATATTTTAACATTACATTGCCTGGTTTGTGTTATCTGAAAGATTAACATCTCTGACTAAATACTTTTGGAAGTTTTTACTGTTGTTTGAACACATTGGTGATGTGAACCTCCCCTTTAGGCCAGTTTTGATTTTTAAAAATGTTGAATTTATCTATTATTTAACTTGTACTTTATTCTATCATATTATATCATCATGGTACTCAGTTTTTGTCAAGAGACGTTGCAGAGTTTTGAACGTATTGACCATGGGCAGCAATTCTTGAATTTGCATTGCTTTCATATATTTTCTCATAAAGATTCAAAGTATGTGTTTATTTGAAACTCAGGTATGGTTTTCACCTTTGCTGAAGTGATATGGACTATTTTCATTTTATGCTTTGTTCAACTTTGTACATTTAGTTTTGGGTTTTTTCTTCTTTTTTTTGTCTATTACAGTAATAGGGTTGAACTTAATATAATCTCAATTATAACTTGCATTTGAAGAATTTTTGGTAATAAGGTAAATGAATACTTGTTTGAATTGGTAAATCTATACATAACATTCTGTAAGATTGAAAAAAAAATACTTTCTAAGTTGAACATGAGTGACGGTGACGCAGGTCAAGACATGTAATTGGTCTTGTTTTTTGGGGGTTTGCACGTTATCCAAGATGGTTACCAAGGGAAAATAAAGTTTTAACATTGTACCCTGTAGGAAAACACATATACAGATCTTCTCTTCTGAAACAACTTGGCCAGTCAGAACCAAACTTGGCCACAATAGTCCTTAGGTCCCCCCTCAAAGAAGTTGTTTTTAGCTCACCTGGCTTTTGCAATCACTTTGCGTCCGTCGTCCGTCCGTCCGTCCGTAAACTTTTCATTCAAAGATCTTCTCCTCTGAAACCAATGGACCAATTGAAACCAAACTTGGCCACAATAGTCCTTGGGTGGTCCCCTTTAAAAAATGTGTTGCTCAGGTCTGTACGTCATCCAAGATGGCCGCCAGCTGGGACCAAAATTTAACATTGGACCCTATGGAAAAAAAAAAAAACGTTTCAAATTCTTTTTCTATGAAACTACTGGGCCAATTGGAACCAAACTTGGCCACAATAGTCCTTGGGTGGTCCCTTACAAAAAAGGTGTTTTTTAGGTCCGTGTGATTTCCAAGATGGCCGCCAGCGGGAAACATAGTTTTATCATTGGACCCTATGGGAAAACATTTTCAAAGATCTTCTTCTCTGAAACTACTGAGCCAATTGGTACCAAACTTGGCCACAATAGTCCTTGGGTGGTCCCTTACAAAAAAGGTGTTTTTTAGGTCCCTGTGATTTCCAAGATGGCCGCCAGCGGGAAACATAGTTTTATCATTGGACCCTATGGGAAAATATTTTCAAAGATCTTCTTCTCTGAAACTACTGAGCCAATTGGTACCAAACTTGGCCACAATAGTTTTTGGGTGGTCCCTTACAAAAAAGGTGTTTTTCAGGATCGCATTACATTCAACATGATCGCCAGTGGGAACATAGTTTTAACATTGGACCCTATGGGAAAACACATTCAAAGATCTTCTTCTCTGTAACTACTTGGCAAATTGGAACCAAACTTGGCCACAATAGTCCTTAGGTGATCCCTTACAAAAAAGGTGTTTTTAAGGTCTGCGCGAATTCCAAGATGGCCGCCAGCGGGAAACATAGTTTTAACATTGGAGCCTATGGGAAAACACGTTCAAAGATCTTCTCTGAAACTACTGAGCCAATTGGAACCAAACTCGGTCACAATAGTCCTTGGGTGGTTCCTTACAAAAAGGGTGTTTTTTAGGTTCTCGCAATTTCCAAGATGGCTGCGAGCGGAGAACATAGTTTTAACATTGGACCCTATGGTTAAACATTTTCGAAGATCTTCTTCTCTGAAACTACTGAGCCAATTGTTACCAAACTTGGCCACAATAGTCTTTGGGTTGTCCCTTACAAAAAAGGTGTTTTTCAGAATTGCGCTACAATCAACATGGCCGTCAGAGGGGACACAGTTTTAACATTGAATCCTATGGGAAAACACATTCAAAGATCTTCTTTTCTGAAACTACTGGGCAATTGGAACCAAACATGGCCACAATAGTCGTTAGGTGGTCCTTTGCAAGAAAGGTGTTTTTCAGGTAAGTGCTATATTCAAGATGGCCGCCAGCGGGAAACATAGTTTTAACATTGGACCCTTTGGGAAAACGCTTTCAAAGATCTTCTTCTCTGAAACTACTGAGCCAATTGGAACCATACTTGGCCACAATAGTCCTTAGGTGGTCCCTTGCAAAAGGGTGTTTTTCAGGATCGCACTATATCCAACATGGCCGCCAGCGGGAAACATAGTTTTAACATTGGACCCTTTGGGAAAACACATTCAAAGATCTTCTCCTCTGAATGTACTGAGCCAATTGGAAAAAAACTTGGCCGCAATAGTCATTGAATGGTTCCTTGCAAAAAGGGGTTTTTCAGGTCAGCGCGATATCCAACATGGCAGCCAGCGGGGAACTTAGTGTTTCCCATGGGGTCCAATGTTAAACTAACAGAGGTCTTCTCCCCTTTAACTAATTAGGGATATTGGATTTATAGTTTAATTATATATAAGGGCTCTTTAACATAAAATGTCTATGTTAATCAAGGACCAGGTGAGCGATACAGGCTCTTGAGAGCCTCTTGTTTCAGGTTCACATCTCATCCAAAATGTCCAACAGCAGGAAACATAGTTTTAACATTGAACCCTATGGGAAAATACATTCTGGAATCTTCTCCTCTGGAACTGCTTAGCCAGTTTGAACCAAACTTTGCCACAATAGTCTTTGATGGTCCAATTAAAAAAAGTTGTTTCAGGTACTTAGACCCTATGGGAAAACATATTTAGAGATATCTTCTGAAACTACTGAGCCTATTGGAACCAAACTTGGCCACAATATACTGTGGAAGCACTTTTATTCGTGGACATCAATTTTTCGTGGATTTCATAAATATTGCCAGTTCGTGGATACTTAAATTCTTGGTTTCGAATTCTGTGCATTAAAACTCTATGGAAAAACACATTTCATTGGGAATTAAATTTCGTGGTTTCAGCAAACCACGAAATCCATGAAAATTGGAATGCAACGAAAAAAGTACTTTCACAGTCTATAGTCCTTGGATGGTCCTGTCCATTAAAGCTGTTTTTTTCATGTTTGGACCTCACCCAAAAATGCCGCTAGTTGGAAGCATAGTTTTAACTTTGGATTCTTTAGAGATCTCCGAAACTACCGAGTCAATTGGAACCAAAGTTGGCCACTATAATTCATAAGTTGTCCACTCCTAAAAAAAGTTGTTTTTCAAGTTTGCATCTTATCCAAGTTTGCCGCCAGTCAGAAATGGTTAAACATTTGACCTTATGAGTAAACACATTCAGATATCTTCTCCTCTGAAACTATTCAGCCAATTAAAATCAAACTTGGCAGCAATAGTCCTTGCATGGTCCCCTACAAAAGAGTTGCTTAAGATGGCTGCAAGTGGGAATATAATTTAACATTGGACTATATGAGAAAACTATAAAAGACCTTCTCTGAAAAAATGAGCCTATTACAACTTATCTTGGCCTCAATAGTCCTTTGATGGACCCTTACAAAAGAGTTGGGTGACCCCCTTCAAAAAATGTTTTTCAGGTTCACACCTCATCCAAGATGGCCACCACCGGGTAATATAGTTGAACACTGGACTCAATGGAAAAAAATGCATTAAGACACCTCCTCTGAATTTATTTAGCGAAATGGAAAACAACTTGGCTTCAAAAGTCTTTGGATGGTCCTCTATAAAACAGTTGTTTTTCAGTTTAGTACCTTATCCAAGATGGCCATTAGCTGGGAACTTAGTTTAACCGATTGGGCCATATGTTAAAAATAACAAAGATATTCTCTGAAACAAGTGAGCCAATTAGAAACATACTTAGCTACAATAGTCCTTGAGTGGTCTACTACAGGTTCGCACCTTATCCAAGATTGCCACCGGAGGAAAACATAGTTTTAGCATTGGATCCTATGAGAATAGGCATTTAGATTTCTTCTCCTCTGACACTACTGAGCCAATATGTACTAAGCATAGCCATCCTTTGGTGCTCCCCTACAAAAAAGTTTTTTTTCAGATTTGCATCTTATCCAAAGTGGCAGTAAACAGGGAACATAGTATAACATTGGACCCTATGGGAAAACTTTCAAGAATCTCTTCTGAAACTACTGAGCAATTGGAAAGCTTTCAAAGATCTCCTCTGAAACTACTGAGCCAATTCGAACCAAACTTGGCTACAATAGGCATAGGGCGCACCTCATTAAAGATGGTCATTAGCGGCAAGATGGTTGCCAATGGGGAACATGATATGATATTGGACCCTTTGGGAGGAGTTTCAAAGATTTTTTTCTCAACAATACTAAGCCAAATGAAATGAAACTTGGTCACAATAGTCCCTAGTGGATCCCCTATCAAGATGTTGTTTTTCAGTTTTTCAGGTTCATACTTTTGATTTGTGGTTTTCTCATCGCTGCCTCATTGCTTCAGTGTTTGTAGATGAATTGGAGTCAATCAGCAATGTTTCTTCACTATGTATACTGGATGTACTAATCTCACCACTCAGGCCTATCCCTCAACAATGTGCATATGGCCTGTGGTCGATACAGTGACTTCCTTAATAGATCTCGGTTGCTCACAAATTGGCTATTTAGACAAAGGTATGTTACCCCCTTACTTGATTTTATCAAGGTCGACATCACGATCTTGTGGACCGCTATGGTGTATCTGTTTTCTAGATGACAACAGACCTTTCCCTTAAACTGAAAGCTACGATTGATGTTTCCTCTACCGGATTGGACTTTACAACCAGAATTGACATATGTTGAACACGTCTGGTGTCATGAGAAGCAAGGGATGCTTACTACCGGTGCACCTGATCTTACCAAAGGTTTTATACTGGTCCGTGTTTTTTTTCTGTATGTATCTTTCCTTTTTTCTTTTCTGTATTGTCTTTCTATCTTTGTTTTTCCGATGTTCCAATCGCCTTTTGATTGTTCTGTGTAAGACTGACGGTTCGGTTCTCACTCAAACAACCTATTACCGTGGCATGTCTAATACCGGTGTATTTATAATATGTGTGATTCTTCTCTTCTAATCCCTTAAATACCGTTTTTGCTGACTCTTACAGACAGAATTTTGTCTACTGCAGACGATACAGTGAGATATTAGTCAGATATATTTGTATTTTCAGTAAGTTTCCGTAATGTGAAAACTAAAACTTCCGGTCAATTCTGTGCATGCCTGTTAAAAATAGCCCCTAAAAACCCAGAAGGGGAAATGACACTTACCAAGTCCTTTTAAAAGTCCCGCTGGTATATCTGTGATGAGCAGAATCAATGCGTCTTTATACAAGAATTATACACCAGAAAGAGGCTTGGGCAACGTGGTTCCAGAGGCACGTGATGCTGTTGTGGTCAGGTAAGATTCTCCCAAGCTGGAACACCGCCATGGTTCACTGGGTACTACACTCCCCCCTGTTTTGTTATTTAGCCCCTGCTAGGTGGAGGTCCATTTGGGGTGGGGGNGGGGAGTTTCCAGTTGGATAGGAATAGAAGTGAACTAAAACGTTTCCATTGCGTACCAGAAACAGGTAGTCACTGTTAGCATTTACATTAAACACTGTCACTGAAAGTAGATAAATTCCTTTGATGGGAGTGATCATGTGACCGTGGCTAGGGTCATAAGCATTCCCAATATTTGTAATGACGACATTATACTGTACAGCCTGGCCTGGGCCTAAAATCTGAGTATGGTCTAATGCCACTGTAAATGACACCGTGTCCCCATCCGAATTCCCTGAAAAATACACAAAAGGCATGTAAAATTGAAGTTTTTCCCTATTTTTTAAATTTTTTTAATTTTTTTTATATGCACAAATAAACCCTAACGGGTTAAAGCAAAATATAAACAATACAATGACATACAAATTCACAAATTGTTTACAACATATAACCATGATAACAAGAAGGTTAATTACATTTAATGAAGTAAAATTGGCCAATGTGGACCTCATTTTCGCAGTTCTACTGACCGCTTTATATAGTCAACAACACTGGACAATATACACATGTACTTGTATCTGGATTCAAGATTTTTTTTTAACTTTGATGGAGAATCAAGCTGGTTAAAATCAGTTACATGGTTATTTATATTTTCAATGAAACTCTGTCTTATATTATTGTTAATTTGACAATGAAAAAAGAAGTGTTCTTCGTTGTCAAGGACATTACAAGTTTTACATATTCTTTGATTTCTAGGTATTTTCTAATATCTTCCTACTTCTACTTCAAGGTTATGATCACTGATTCGAAATTTTGTGATCAGTTGACGACTATTAAATTTTTTTAATTGTTTTAGGTATTCCTCTTGCTTAAAAGTAGTTTTCAATCCTTTATAAAGATACAATTTTGAGCTATCGGCCAAATTCGATAGCTTATTAATGAATACTTTTTCATAATAATCTGTATGAAAAAAAAAAGGAAATGGGGTAAATGTCAAGGAGACAACATCCCATATCCAGGTTAAAATGACCAAAAACAAAACATCTAGGGGTCACCATATGGTCTTCAACACAGTGAGAACCTCACACCATATAGTAAGCCCTAAATGGCCCCAAAAAGGTAAAAAGGTTAATAAATCAATGGAAACAAACCACATCTAATAACCCAAATATCAAGAAACTAAAACTTTATAAGAAGACAAGGACAAGCCAATGACCAACATATTCCTGACTTGGGACAGGCGCAAAAAATGCGATGGGGTTAAACTCGTTTTCTTGGATCCAAACCCTCCCCTATGTGTGGTGAATGGCTAAAAATAAATACACAAAAAGTCTCACAGTAAAAATCAAACTAGAAAAAAGTCCAACTTATCAAGACGAGTACCCTTACAATGAAGTACATAAAACATGAAGACAATACACACATGTACTATCTGGACAAATGCTCGCAGTTACTGACAGCTAGCTAAGGACATAATTTCCGTTGACTATGATGTGTTTGGATTTTTATTAAAAACTTGTTTTCTTGAGTTTTTCAGCATGTTAGTAAATGGTCTATCAAAATCTATGAAGGTTTCTGGATTTAACTCAAGTTCTTGGAAAATGCTATTTGCACAGGAATACCATGTGTATATGCCTTCATCTGCTAAAGTTTTATTCAAACTAAATTGCTTCTTTTATTAAAGGATTTATATTTTTAGAATTTCATTAAAAATTGAGTTTTTAATGAAAGCATCTAAAGGTACTCTTCCTAGTTCTGATTTAGTTGCTATATTGCAGGATGTCTTTCTAATACCTAATACTAATTTTAGTGACATAAAACAGCTTAGTGGAAACTAAACGATAAGAATGATGTTGCAATGTAATTTATGTTTGGTATGGTTAAGGTGCTTTAGAATTTTCAGTATAAACGACTGGTATCCCTTTTCGCAAAACTCCAAAAAGCTAATCATTACGGAAGCGTATAGTGGACTCGCCTTGTCTTATAACCTAGCACCTTATAACGCACTAATTTTCTTTAATAGAATAACCTTATCTCCTTATAAGGTGATAAATCGTGTTAAATAAAACAACCTTGTCTTCTTATAAGGCAACAAATCGTGTTATTTATGACAAGTTTTTGCTTTATAAAGACATTTCTCGTATTAATTCAAAACGTCATACGTTAAATTAAAATAACATTGTATTAACTTACTGCACGAAAACAAATAGAAGAGTTTAGGATGTATTAAGTTAACACATGTTGTGATATACAAGGCAACAACATTTTGTATTTAAGCGTTCTAAGTTAACTCGTTTTATTTAGGTGATAACACAAAAAATTACGAATATTTGTCTGAGAAGACAATTAAATGTCTTATTTAAAACAAATTGTAGCCTTAACATCATCCATTTTGAATGTTACTCAATGGCTTCGTAGCCCTTTATTAGCGAATGATATATAGTGATCATGGTGTCCGTTCGTCCGTCCTTCGTTATTCCGTCCGCCCTAGTGGTACACACTTTTTGGTGAAAACTCCTCTTAAAGCACTTGGTGAAATTCAATGAAACTTTCACAGAATGTTCAGTGTATGTTGCCATTGTGTACCAGATATTTAGAAATATGATTTGACTTTATTATTATGATTTTTTTGTTGATTTTTACTGTCTACCGTTGGGTATATACTTTGTGGCGACAACTCCTCCTAGACCACTAGGTGAAATTCAATGAAACTTTCAAAGAATGCTCAGCGCATATTGCCATTGTGCAAAAGCTATCTATTTTTTTTACTTCAAAATTTTTTTTTTGATTTTTTACTGCCGCCATAGGGGTACATACTTTGTGGCGACAACTCCTCCTAGACCATCTAGTGACATTATGAAACTTTCACAGAATGTTCAGTTTATATTGCCATTGTCACCAGCTATTTAAAAATTTGATTTGACTTGATTTTTTTTATTTTGGTTGATTTTGTTTTACTTTTTGAATCAAATGGGGGAGCGGGGCTAAGTATTGTTCACTGTTTTCATAGTTTATTTATTTATCTGCTCCAGTCGTTTTTGTTATCTCCCCCCTCCCCCCGTTTCAATTTCAAAGTTGGACCGTAAATATTATGGGTATTTTCAACTGAATTTAACAATGAATAGATACTTAGAGGTAAGTTTGACTTGTTTTTAACAATCATGAGTTTATATATACAAGGTTTCGGCTCTGCAATGAGCAGGAACAATCTTCAGAAATCTTATTTACTTCCTATAACTGGAAATGGACAGAAATAGAAATGCAATGGTGCACAGTGACTTTTACAAATCAAAACTTAAATAGAAAAATATGAAAGGATATGCAGTGAATGTACATGTGACAAAAACGCGCACGATACATAGAAAACTCCAGTTTATCAAGGACAAGGCTTTNATTCCTGTCTACATCTTGATGTCAAATGAGGGTCTTCAACAAGAGGTGAACAATATTCACCCTCTCAAGCGAGATCAAGAAGGCCCATAGCGTGCACTTAAGCGGTTTCTTGACAAGAAAGCAACTTCGATCGCAGCTAAAATATGTCATTGAAGCAACACTTGTTGGGAGCGCTCAATGAGAATAAAAGTAAAACTGGACTGTAGCTACATACAGATATTTTTCAAAATATTAAAGTCTCTTTTGGAACAATTTTGGGCGACTTGATGCACAATATTGCGACATAATCGCCCTAATCGTCATTTGTGAGCCCTGAATAATGTAGATAGTAACCTTGTTTAATTGATCAACTCGAAAAACTCAAAAATATTATTCGCAAATACTGTCTGTACAAAGTATAACAGAAAAAATTAAACTACCTTGAATGTCATTATTAAACATACACAGTCACAGATATGCAGCATTGATTCACATTAAACTAGAAAACACGAGGGGACTTCATAAACATAAGTGGATGATATAAATCGGATAATGGTTTTTTATGAAATTAAAACGATACGCTAGGCTATGGAGTAGCCTTGGATAGAAAATTGCGTGTTTGATTGACAAGGGTGTGGTGGCTTATGATGTATTTGTATACTCAAATCAATACTTGAAGTAAGCCTTTCTCGGTACTTCTTTGTAATGTCTTCTATTGGTCTGCACATGTGATAAAACAGTCACTGATTCGATCAAACCTCTCATTTTTTGCCAACAGCAACTCAAAGAAGTTTCGTTTTATCAGGACGAAACTGGACGCCATTTTGATTTTCGAGAATCTGAAATTCCTATTGGTCAATAGTCTTCTGCGCATGCTTTCTCCTCACTGCGCAAGCGTACTCCTCACTTCACCCCAAGAACTATCTATATAGCTAGGCTATTCCATAGCCTAGCTAAATACCCCACAAACAAAATGTGGTGATGTATAGGAATCATCCTGTCGATCTGTCTCTCCGTCCATGTACCTTGTCAGCGCATGTCTCCTCAACGACTTGTTAGATTTTAATGTTGTAGTATATAACCTGAAGATGTGCACGAAGTAATATGGTTGCTGTTCTAAATTTTGAAAGGGAGATAATTCGTAAACTTGTGCATTTTTCAATGAAAAAAGAGTGTGGTACCTTGTCAGAGCATGTTCTCTAAAACAGCTTAATTGATTTTGATGAAATGTTACACAGTTGTAGTATACAATCTGAAGATGTGCATGAAATATCACTTCATGTACATCTTCATCTTGTATACAACAATATATGATTGCCTTCACTGGCAGAGCAGATTGTAACTTCCCTTAGACTCAGTAAATTATATTTGAAAACTTGTTCAGTATTGTTTTGGATTAGTGTTGTATATTCCTGCTGGATTTGAGTCTCCGTCTCTATTAACTGTAGTATTATCTGTNTTCCGTAGTGTAAAATAATGCATTCAATTCTTATAGGTTCGTTTTAATTAAATAATTAAAACAAGTAATTATAAGATTAATAGATCACCCCGTCACGCTATGGTCAATTGACCACGGGTATAATCTCCTATTCGGGTGTTGAACAGTTTTTATAGTCATTGTTTGAAAAAATTGATTGTTTTGTGTTCGCCCGCTTATGTATTATATGTTTTGTATGTTGAGAGAATGAGTGAATGGGCGTTGAATATGTCTGTTTATGTTTTTTCCGGCACAGGAATTGTATTCCTGTTTTCTGCCAAAATATTAAATAAATTATTTGCTTAATATTATGGTTTATTTCTATTTATGTTAACGCATAATTATTACACTTTAAAACCAAATCATAAAAAAAACAAAATTTATTAAAAAGATAGACATGTACAATGTTAAATGGGATTCTTTTTTTTCTAATTCATCCGCTATGTGGTCATATGATCAAATGTGTTTCATGGGAAATGCAACTTCACATTGATATGCCACGTGAGCGATGTTCACCTATCAAATTGACGGAATTCCAATGAATATTCATGAAATGTAATTATATTAATTTTAACAAAGCAAAGAAGTTAATTCCAATTATTTATTAATTTTGGCTCACATTGACCTGTTTTTTTCCTCAGTGTATACTGAAAATGTCATAAAAAGACAAGCTAAATTTTTATTTGTTTAGTTTACTAACGAAATCGTCGAATTAGTTAATAACAAATGAAAATGCGGCTATATCCTGATTTTTCCCCGTTAGGGGAAGAATTTCCAACTGATTATCTTTTAACCATATTTCATATTTAGAGATGTTTCATGAATAAAAGAAAGATTTTATGCGTTTAAAAAATATATATATGGTTACGAGAAAGAATTGTTCTCAACGACATAAATAGACAGTGATATAAAGAAACGTTCTACATTCAAGACAATGTTCATAGTGTTATAAAGAAATATCAATTCTCTCCCGTCACCTGGTCCTCGTTCTTCCCCTTAATCTGAAAAATATAGTATTTCTTTGCGTATACCCCCCAAAAATGTCCAAGCCCCTTTTTTCTTGAAGATATCCCCAAAGAAAACCCTTTCAGACACTTGGATATTCGGGCACTTTTTTTTATTTTGGATCAATATTATTATATACTGATCCTGAAAACTGTCCTATATATATGTTCCTGATTCTTCCCCGTACTTCTTTAAAACACTGTCTTA
>MJUU01019473.1:11419-38950 GCA_002080025.1 Modiolus philippinarum
ATATTCTATGTTAAAAATAATCCTCGATAGCCGCTTATTTTTAATCAGGGGAGGTAACTCCGGAAACTCGAAAGTCGTCAATTGCACCAATCTGAGAAAGGGTGGGTTGGAAATTGTAATATTCATTCAAGAAGGTGCTTCAAATTATTTTCTGTAATTTTTGTATTTATTTGCATATTTTGAAAAAAAACGCAGAGGTGTTTACCACTACGGATTTTCCGTATTTTGTACCGATTTTCAAGTAAAAATACGCACTACGGATTCACACTGCAAATATACGGTTTATTAACAAGCCGTGAAATAAATTAGATCTATTTCCAAAATTGAGCAATTGGGGAAAGAATAGCTTCCTATAGATAAACAACGGCCTTTGAAGTTCAAAATTGAATGATGTAGGTCCATGTTAAACCATCCTGCCGGGGCACGTCTCCAAGTGAAACCTCGTAGCCAGGCATATTTCCGGAAAGTTAAATTTCCTGCCCCTACCCATTTTTTCATATCGAAAAAACCTGAACTGCGAACCATTGTAGACAACAACGGCAGTAGAATACCGAAGGAACAAAGGGGTGATATTCACAAAAATCGAAGTCCAAAGACAGGGCAAAAACGAGAACACAGAAAACAATGACGTTAGACACAAAAACAATGACGCCAGACAGACACAAAGCACAGAACCAGAAACCACAACATTCAGAACAAAGGCACTCACAGTGTGAACTCCAGTGAAACTGAGAGTGACATCAGGTGCTCCGGAAGGGTAAGCATGTCCTGCTCTGTTAACAGCACCCGTCACACTGTGAGTGATTCAATCCGGGAAAATGTCAAAGTCGGTAGTCAAATCCGGGAAGACGTGAATCTAGCTGAAAATGTCCACTTTCATTTGGGATACTGACACGTCATATCTTTCAATGATGCTATGGTGACGGCCATAGAATTTCTTGAGGGATGAAATTAACAAAGGTTGAACAAATCCCTGACTAAGCAGCTTTTGGGACAGTGTTTTTGCTCTGTTCAAAAAATCACTGTACAAACTACAAGCTCGACAGTAACGAATCAACTGTGAAATGTACACTCCATAGGCTGGAGAGGTAGGTATATTGTTGCTAAGAAAGGGAAAGTTCACAATGGGGAAATAACAAATAACTAAATACCGAAGTTACTGTAAATTTATTTTCTGCATATGCGCATTTCGACAACTTATGTCTCTTCAAACTGTGAAGCAACACCACGTCCTATGCAATACAGTCCCCTTCTATATTTCACAAAGAAGAAGAGTACTCACTAGGGGCTATCTATAATTCCTATCCATCCCCGCTTTACTGTTAAAGTGAAATGGCCGACTTGGTGGAGGTCGTATGAGAGGCTAAGTTTCCTGCCCCTACCCATTTTACTAATTTTCCAGAGGCAGTTAAAATATTTTGCCCCAGTGGTCAATTTCTTATGCTTTACTAATGGCTTTTTCAATTCATAAACTGGGTGTCGTCCTGTTATAGCTAAAATATTACTCTCTTGACATGTAACTCGGTTTAATCAATCAATCTAATGAAGTACAGAAAAAATTTGCTGATAAATTGGACGAGATGAAATGATAGAATTTGTTAATGTCATCAGAATATAAATACATGTCAATTCATTATATTCAGTAAGGCCATCATTTTAATTGCTTAGTCATACGTAGAGGAGTTATTCACATGAAAATAGTTTAGTTTCTCTCATTTATTTTAAATACGGGAAGAAAATCGCAAAATACGGAAGATCACGGAAGCATTACTGCTGGAATACGGAGACCAGCTATTAGGGGTAAACGCCTCTGAAAATGGGATAAATTTTTCTCACATTTGAGACAAGCCAGTACATATTTTTAGCCGTTTGAGATATCCTTGTCTCAACCCCTGGGTGAGATAAGAATTTCACGTGCGGAAATACATTATGACGTTATCGACGTCATAGTAAGTTGCTTAGACATGGCGGACATTAACTAGAGTCTGGCTGTACTGAAATTTGTATTTTGTGAGAAAACAATCAAACACCGTTGAAAATGCAAGATTTAGAAATCTCAGACACCCTCGGGTAAGATTTCAATGGTTCTCTGACTCGGCAAGCCTCGTCAGAGAAATATTGAAATCTTACCCTTGGGTGTCTGAGATTTCTCGATGTTGCACGTTCAATGGTATAAGTTTGTATTAATCTTTTCCAAAGAGGCTTAAAATTTAAAGAGTTAAGAGCGAATCCACAGAAAATTGTTGACGTAATCAAATAAAGTTCGTGCGACGACCTTAAAAAATATACCTTTGCCTCACTTGTGATCCTATTTTTTGTGTTTATCCTGTTTATTATCAATCAATGAATTGGTCCAACTAATAGGATATCGTAAGTACACATATTTCCTAGTTCAAAAGCAAAAAACTTAGCCTGTTCCAAGAACTAGCACGACCCGCCAGTTTGGTATCGAAGTCAACAAACCATCTCTATCAAATGAGTTTTCGTTTTCTGTCGTTTTTGGTAAATTGTCGCCGTTTTCGGTAAATCGTCGAACCCGTAACATTGCCCTGTATGAATATTCATGACGTTCTTGTCGAAGTCATTACAGCGTTTACGCCATTGTTAGTTGTTCCTTTTGAACCATTTTAGAATGCATCAAAGTGAGATGCACATCGTCTAATATGACACTTCAATGCTAGATGATGTTTTAAGTTGAAATGGTTAAGCGAATAGTATGGAACTATTTGTGTAATTGTCATTTTATTTAAGTTTGTGCATACGTTATTAGCAGACAGGCTTCATTTCCTTATATGAATGGGTTCTCAATTAAATATTTGAAATTATCATATGCTATATAATTTTAATTTCTGACATTATTCTTGAATCTTTTTAACACATCCAGACTCTCTCCAAGTTGGGTTCAACCTAAAAAAATTCTTTCATCAACTATCAACTAAAACAAAGCAGTAAATCAATTTTTTATGATTGGGTACTGCACAGTGCTCAGTGATTTTTGAGATTTTCTTATTGAAATCACCGTTACAACAACACTACAGTAGAAATTATATTTGCAATTTAGTACGAAGAAAATTATTTAGAAAGTGCTAAATCTAAACTGCGGAAAGTTAATTCTGTCTACGAATCATGACATTTGTTCTCATAAACTTAAGAAGAAAACATATGTCTAGTTTTAGCCCTTAATATTTTTTAAATGAATTTTTTTGCAACAAACATAGAAACAGAATAATGAAATCATAAATATTAAGGGATGCAGGGTACAACTCGCCAAACTTGTTGATACACAATTGGATATCATTACTAATCATACAAGTAGAGAAATCTTTGACAAAGATTTTAATGTAAATTGTTCTAAATGAATCATCATTCAATAAGTACACGAAGGTTTGAAATTCATTCTATCATCTCAGTAGAAGAAAGGACGATAAGATGTCAGAATTCCCTAGTTCAAACTTCAGCTATCTATATAACAAAGGCTTCTAGTCCTGCTTTGCAATAGCATGTAAATAAAATGGATAACAGAAAACACCTACAATGGCTGAAAATTATAATTACATGCCACAATCTCGCATGGAACTACACTAGAAAAACACGAATAAGACAAGAGACAAACGTAGAAAACAATAGGAAATCGGGACAGCCGGTCCTTTTTGATGTAATTAACAACATTTTGACAAGCAATAGGTATGGTGATATTTTACTTGCATTACGATTCACATCGCGATACAATTTTTGGTTAATATGTTCCTACAACTCCCTCCCCTACAATAGTTTTTATTCTACATGAAAACTTTGAACCGCATCGTAAGCACCCTTTTCAATATCAAAAATCGAACCATCATCATAAATATCCTAATTTCAGTATATACAGTGAATGAAATCCCCATAAATGTACATGTATTAACCTTGCAATTAACAAAAATTGATTTTAAGACTACTTTAGCTACCTGTGAGCCAAGCCGGGGATATTCCTCCACCCCCTTTTTACACTGCGTTGTTCTCTTACAAAAACGTGCCTTCTGTGAGCGAGAGTCACGCCCATTTTATTATCTACTCCAGTTTGATCATTCATGTCTTTTTTGTATATTCTCTCCTGAGCCAACTGATGTGACCTTGGATGGTATTTTCATCTTAATATTCTTGCATCGGCAGTAAATAATTTTCTAATCCCCATGTTTTTGTCCCTTCATTGTTGATTTATTCCAGTGTCCTCAGATATATCAGCCGATTTCTTTTTCAGCCGCTTGGCCTGTGTTTTGGCAAATCTTTATCCACACGTACTCTGGACTTAAACTATCTTTATACGGTAATTTCAGAGTTGCTGCAGTACAAAAAAAAAAAAAAAAAAGTAAATATTGAAAAGGAAAGAAGTCCACATTTTGCTGAACAAAATTCAAAGTTTGAATGATCTGAAACTTACCCCACGCAACCAAAAATCAATCGGATGCGGGAGAATTCGTTATAAAGGGTTAGCCTACGATAATATATATATTCTAATATTCTACTTCTAGTAAATTCCCCGCCGTGCGCGGTCCCGGCTGAAGAATAGGCCCGCAGCATCCTCTGAGCTAGGAGTATGAGCCATCCTAACAGAGGATCCCGAGGGAACCCCGGGATATAGAAATAGGACCCAGTATCTCCGGCTTGCGGGGTGTGACCCCTCCTAAACGGAGGCTGACCCCGAGGGTCCCGGGATATAGAAATAGGACCCATTCCGTGGTTGTGCGGGATTAATAAATACACAACCCATCTTTCGGATGGGATGTAAACTCAGGTCCACGTGTTGGAAGAAATGCCACGCTTCCTGCACGTTAAAGAACCCTTGTAGCAAGCTCTTTTTGGGGTGGTCCGTAGGTGATCGGCTACAAGGCTAAATTCCCCGCCCTTGACGATTTCACCCTACTTTTCCAGTGGCAGTCAGAATTTCCCGTCCCATGGCCATTTCCATACCCCAAAGTGATTATTTATCAACAAACTTGTTCTCGTCTTGATATAGCTGAAATATTGCTGAGTAGACGTTAAACAATATTCAATCAATCAATCTAGTAAATTCCTGAAACATTGATTAGTCAAACAATGTCACGTGCTGACTGTATATGTTCCATATGGGGCTACTAAAGATGTAGTCAGTAACGGTATCACACGACATCAACATGTAAACATTGAAGCTTTTTATGTGGTTTTCACAAGTATGTACCGCCGTGCGCGGTCCCGGATATGAATAGGCCCGCAGCATCCTCTGAGCTTGGAGTATGAGTCTTCCTAACAGAGGACCCCGAGGGAACCCCAGAATATAGAAATAGGACCTAGTATCTCCGGCTTGCGGGGTGTGACCCCTCCTAAACGGAGGCTGACCCCGAGGGTCCCGGGATATAGTAATAGGACCCATTCCGTGGTTGTGCGGGATTAATAAATACACAACCCATCTTTCGGATGGGATGTAAACTCAGGTCCACGTGTTGGAAGTAATGCCATGCTTCCTGCACGTTAAAGAACCCTTGTAGCAAGCTCTTTTTGGGGTGGTCCGTAGGTGATCGGCTACAAGGCTAAATTCCCCGCCCTTGACGATTTCACACTGCTTTTCCAGTGGCAGTCAGAATTTCCCGTCCAATGGCCCTTTCCATACCCCAAAGTGATTATTTATTAACAAACTTGTTCTCGTCTTGATATAGCTGAAATATTGCTGAGTAGACGTTAAACAATATTCAATCAATCAGTCAATCCAAATCTGAAAAACCCTCCGACTTAGGCTGTGGTGTATGTGTTTGTCTGAAATAGATTAGAATCAAAATTTACAATAGACCAGACGTCACATTCATACCTCAGAAAACCAATCGATTGCCTTTTGTGTGTTCATAAATATATAGAAAAATTAAATGAATAAAGTTAACTTCAATAATAACTGATCTGCGTGATCAAATATCAAAACTAACATTTTTTTGTCCATCAATCAACATGAAGATATCATGCATACGAGTCAGTCTCAAATAGAAACTGACTGAAATCTAAACGCTTCATACTCATGTGATGATTATCCAAATTGAAATCCCCCCGAGGGAACCCCGGGGTCTAGAAATAGGACCTAGTATCTCCGGCTTGCGGGGTATGACCCCTCCTAAACGCGGCTGACCCCGAGGGAACCCCGGGATATAGAAATAGGACCCATTCCGTGGTTGTGGATTAATTAATACATAATTCATGGATGGGATGTAAACTCAGGTCCACGTGTTGGAAGAAATGCCACGCTTCCTGCACGTTAAAGAACCCTTGAAGCAAGCTCTTTTTCAGTGGTCCGTAGGTGATCGGCTACAAGGCTAAATTCCCTGCCCCTTTCGATTTCACCCTACTTTTCTAGTGGCAGTCAGAATTTCCCGTCCCATGACCATTTCCATACCCCAAAGTGATTATTTATTAACAAACTTGTTCTCGTCTTGATATAGCTGAAATATTGCTCAATAGACGTTAAACAGTATTCAATCAATCAATCAACCAATCCAAATTGAAAAATTCAATTGATTAATAGTGTTTTATGCCCTACCAACACTAATTGGGTTATACGAGGGCGATGAACGTATAAAAGCAGCGATACAATGAACCTAATGAAATGGGAAAGGAAACAATGGATGAAAATCACTCATGTGATGATTATCCAAATTGAAACATTCAATTGATTGATTGTTAGTGTTTTATGCCCTACCAACACTAATTAGGTTATACGAGGGCGATGAACAATAAAGCGGTGATACAATGAACATGAAATGGGACAGGAAACAATGGATGAAAATAATTTAAAAAAAAATAATTTAGATTGCCACTGGTGAATTGAGAAGTAGAAAGGGCCAGGAAATTAAGCTTCACACGGAACACTCATGGCTCAGAGGAAGAACATGATATCGCTAGGAACGCTGAAATATTGCTCAATGGAAGTTTACATCTAATTTAACAGTCAATAATTTTATAACACAACTTTTTGTAAGTGCAGGTCAAAAACAAAATCCTCTTTCTAGTATTTCCAGCTGGTGTATGAAAGACGTTCTGTTGTTTCTGCTGCTTAATTAGTAGTGTTGTAGACACTGTAGATTAAGTGTTTCCACAAATATTGAAGCCTTCCACATCGAGGGAGTTCTGAATATAGGCAACCCCATTTCATGTCTTTTAATTACGTTTTCAGGTAAACCTTTTTAAGTCTCCTTGCTCTTCCTTTGTTTTATTAATTTCCCCTTTCCTCTTTTTTGCTTCGGTATTCATTTTCCGATGTATTATGCTTACATTATCGACCTCTGATTGTGCCCTCACTTTGCTGAAGTCATTTTCTTTATTCAAATCTTCTAAATTATCCTCTTCCAGGTCAATCTAGTGTTGAAATCTGCAATCACAGTATTGTAAATAGAACTCGTTCTTCTTCAGAAAATACAAATATGTTAGTGATCTATTCAAGTGAAAGCTCAAACGCAGTCACCTTTGGTCTATTTCAATTAGTTATTATCAGTTAAACCATTATTTCTGAAATACGAAAAATACAATACCAAACATTAAGTGAGTGTTGTCAGAATTTATAAGATGATAAACTAGTCTGTGGTCGTGGATCGTGTTTTAATTTCCATGCTGAATTACAGATGTAATATAGATTTTTGTTTTAGATAGTTTGGAGCAGTTATAATTAAGTATTTTACGATTTAATTAGTACTTGTAGACAAACGCGTTAATATGTTTTAGGTGAAATTTATCCCGAAAATAAGGAATATTTTAGATGCCCCTTACATATCTCACAGGCAAATATATATATCATATATACAAAATAAAATTCAAGGTTAACATTAGAAACATTTATTCACTAGTCAGGTATCAAAGTAAAATATTCGAGTTAACTGAGCTGGGATGAAGCCCATGTGGTTATTAATTTTTACAATGTAATACCAATATTACTGTGGAAGTGTTCAGTGATTTATTTATAGCTGAAGGGCTGATAAATCGGTCTCTTTTTAACTCCCAATCACTTGCTACACCTCAACAAAGTGGTAAGTGATTTGTATTAAAGAAAAGAAATGGAGCTCTTTGATAAATTAAACAAGAATGTTCTACTTGGATTGTTTACCACAGTTGCAAATTGTAAAAAGTTGTTTCTGACCATAATTTTTTAAATCATATAAAAAACATAAACGTTTGCATTTTGATTATGAAGTTTGCAGTGCTTCAGAATATCGTTTTATATACCCCAACAAGCTCAATATGCACAATTAACAGACAACATATTTCATAAAAATGGCTTATGAAGTAGACGTACACCTAATTTGCATGTTTAAAAAGGGTGATAATTTCACAGAACAGCTTTTCGGGCTGATCAAAGGGATATACATTGAATCATATGGATTAAACAGGAATTAATTATTTCTGACAGTTAAACGCAATCGTGTCTTGTGGTTTCATAAGAGATACACTCAAAAGAGAACTGTAGACTGAATATTTCGGTTGATGTTAAGACTTTTATAAAGACTTTTAGGTGATCTTTCTGAAATGAAGTACTAGTATTACCATAACACTAATAATAAAGAGTGTATACCTTTTGCAGCGTCTCTGCCATCTCTCCAATGTCACTGTTGTCAATATTAATAGTCTTTCTCTCCAAGATATGGTCAGTTATAACCTCTGAAAAGACGGGAACACCTGAACCATCTTCTAAAATGGACAATGCGATCAAATGCCCCAGGTAAAAATATGTATTCCTCGTCAACTAAAATATATTTTACGGGCCTGAGAAACGGGTAGAAATTCAAGGTTTACAGATCATCTTTCACCTGTTTTTTATGAATACAAATATTTTTTATATTTTCAGACAATGTACAAATACTGTTTTTATCAAAAAAAAATGCATAGGTGTTCCGCTGAAAATATGTGTCGCCTAAACTATATATATTGAAGAATTCCAGTTTTGTTATTATGACAAAATTAAAGAGAATCAAAATGTATGGGCACATCTACAATATATATTGAAGAAATCCTGCAAGTTTTGTTAGAAAGTATCAAGAGATTATGAAAGAATTTCAGATACTGGAGGCATACCCTTAAGACTCCAGTAAACTAAAATGTATTTGGCCCCCTCTGTCCAGCTTAGTTGATGCCTAAATGTAACTTATAACATCAATCATAACATCTTTTTCCTAAAAAATATTTTTTTTATTCTAACAATCAACTTACGAGGTATTTGTACCTCATTTGATGATGTGTTGTTTTTGTTTACTCAGTAATCGTAAAGAAAGCAAAATATTTCATCACAATATGTGAATAAATAGTATAAAACGTCCAAAAAGACAAGTTAAGTAAAAAAAATAATTATATTGGTATGAAAGTTTATTAGTGAAGTTCTTCTCGATTTCATGTGAAGTACTTAGTAAAAAACTGTATCATATTTTGTAGCTTGCTTTCAAAAATACAATGATTGACGATATTATTTTGTTTTTATGTGTTTCATACTCAAAACAGTTATTGTCTTTGGTCAAAGCTTTTATATGCCACAAGAACTACAAATTATTAAATGATTTCTCGATATCAATCACTAAAACGAATATTTTGTCTTTTTACAGAAATTTATGGAGAAACAAATAGTAGTATAACAAATGCCTGTGGTTACCGGGGATAATATTCACCAAATTCACCCACTATACATTACCTCTGTTTCAGCATCATTCTTCGTTCCCATCAACTGACTGTATGCTGCTACAACTCTTTTCAGATTTTTTTAAAGTTTCTTTCAATCTGGTATTGCACCCCGAGGGAACCCCGGGATATAGAAATAGGACATAGTATCTCCGGCTTGCAGGGTATGACCCCTCCTAAACGGGGCTGACCCCGAGGGAACTCCGGGATATAGAAATAGGACCCATTCCGTGGTTGTGCGGGATTAATAAATACAGAACCCATCTTTCGGATGGGATGTAAACTGAGGTCCACGTGGTGGAAGAAATGCCACGCTTCCTGCACGTTAAAGAACCCTTGTAGCAAGCTCTTTTTCCAGTGGTCCGTAGGTGATCGGCTACAAGGATAAATTCCCAGTCCCTTATGATTTCACCCTACTTTTCCAGTGGCAGTCAAAATTTCCCGTCCCATGACCCTTTCCATACCCCAAAGTGATTATTTATTAACAAACTAGTTCTCGTCTTGATATAGCTGAAATATTGCTCAGTAGACGTTAAACAATATTCAATCAATCAAAAATAAATTTGTAAATGTCCATATAATTTATTTGTTTAAATTGCAAACATAAACCCATTAGGGTTGTAGCAATACAAATTAAAATAATTTTTTTGCTAATAAATTTCCTGAAATCCAAGTCCTGTGTAATGACGTCAAAACTGATCTTTTTGGGGAGTTTTTTTTATCACGCCTTCCCCTTTCCTAATCTTTCGGACTAGTTCCATGTCGATTCTGGTCATCAAATATAAGATAGAAAATTGGATTGGTGTAACTTTGACCTTGACCATTTTCTTCAAGGTCAGATTATTGATTTTAATGACAAGTCGTGACCAGGCTATTAACTTTTCATCTTTTGAAATATGCGTTAGATCTTTAATATGAAGATAGATCTCTTCGAGGGCATAGGCCTATACCATGGTTCGTGACCCTTCACCTTGAATGTTGTTATCAAGGTCAGATTATTGCTCTCCTAATGTCTTGTACAGACTATAATTTTTTTGTCTTTTGACATGGACTTTTGTATTTGGCATGTAGATTGATCGTTCAAGTCAAAGGGTCATATATCCATGTTGTTGACCCTTAATTTTTCACCAATTAATCCTGTGCAATGGTAAATAATAAAAACTTGAAATTTTGTCTGAAAAAAACCATGTATAGTCATTTTTATTTTTGGATATATTATCAAACATGTGGGTATTACATTCTGTTTACTTCTTGATAATTATGATTGTGCCCATACTTGAATTGTGTCAAGACACTTAAATGAATTTTTATATAATGAAGAAAACTTTTTGTAAACCTACTTATTGAGTTAGTTAGCTTTTTAAAAATGTATTTCACTTTTCTAACATATAACTTCTTTGATTTGTAGCCATACAAACATCGATCCAGATATTATATCATCTATCGATTGTTGTTCTCTTTTAAGGTAAATATGAATATATAATTATCTGTTAACAATTCTAAGTTCAAACATCAGTTAAAATTTTCATTTAAATTTATGTTGAACGCGTTAGTAGTTTTGAGATGTTGGATTGTCTTATTTTGACCACTATATTGAAAATGGCTGTCACATTATATGGATTTCATATGATAAACAGTTTGCCCTATATATATAGGGCACTTCAAATATTAATATATTAATCTAATATTTTATGGGCCGAAAAACGGCCTTATAGCAACCCCCCTTTCTTAAGGGATGCTAAGAATATGACTTCTGTCCCTTTACAGAAATGCCATCTGCATCTGATATGGCCCTAGGCAAAGTGATAAACTGGTGTAAATCAGTTACAGTCACTTTTGAAAAGGCAGTTTGTTTACGGAGACAAGGTTTAAAAATATAATTGTCTGGAATTTCCCTTTTCTGCCTTTAATTCCGTCTTTCTCGTACTTGCTGTTTTGCGACTACGTCTTTCCGTTTAACGAGAAAACAGTATATATATTACTCTTAATCAGTAGTAGAATGCTCCCTGTTACACTGTCTGTCTGATCCTTTTTTGCCAGCTGCTTTAAGGAAATATGTAGCAGGAATGTGCTTTGCTCATCTGTGAATAAAACTGAATCACTTAGTTTGTGAATGTATTCCCGTTATGTCAACCCTTCGGTTCTAGTTTGTGAATGTATTCCCGTTATGTCAACCCTTCGGTTCTAATATTTGACATTGAGACCTCTTTGTGTTGCTAGGGCATTGCTTTCTCTATGCCCAACTGTGATTTGGAATTGTACAGTGTCTCAGCTCTGTATGGGAAGTATAGAGTTTATGATGGAAGTGATGCTTGTGAGAATGAGTGTAAAGCTTGTTCCGTTTTCAAATCTATTTCCATCTCATGTGCCTAATCAGCAGCAACTGAAAAAAATTCTCACCAGAAATTGATGCGCAAAAACAGCCAGCCCGAAAATGATCAAGAGCTGGTTTCGGAAAAGTCATTAAGTCTGCAAAATGATATGGAAATATGCGAATATAATGATGTCTGGCATAAAAGAGACATTTTTTCAATGACATATCCCAATTTCGACTCCTAATTCCATATAAGCCATGTAATTGACATGAGTGAAGATGTCCCAGAACTTAAAAGTGTCACTTGCTACACAGTTTCTTTCTCGCCATTCCTTGAAATTGTTCTCACATCCTGGCATTACTAACTCGAAGTTTCCTTTTGATTGACAAATCCTCATCCAAAGTTCAGTAGTACAAACTGACCTGACCATAAATTGTTGCAATGGTATAACCATTAAGGTATAACGGGTACTATCTGCAATCTCTTCTCACTGTTATATACTATCAGGATACTTACTTTCCTTGAATTTAGGCTCTGGTTCACAACTCGACACACGCTGCTTCACACGGGCTGCCCTAAGCACTGGATGGTGAACTTTCTTCGTTTTGATAATGGGCACCATAAACCCAGCAGCAAATGCTGCATCTGTTATACCGTCATACTCTTTCTTCATAGGATAAATTTTGCATCTATAAACAAATAGAAAAACCAATTATATTTTTCCGATCACTGTAACTTTAAGGCAAAAAAAAAAAATATATGTTTGTTTCCTGCTAACATCCTAAAAAAAATAGGGTAGGTAGGTAGGAAAATTATTTTATTTTATTTTTTTATTTTATTTTTTTTTTCTAGCGTCATTTTCACTTTACGAACTTATAAAATCATAAAGAATATATGCTTTTATATACACTTTTGTACTTACTTTACTTGTTATGGCACATTAAGCTGCTTTCATCTTCCAAATATATTTTCAGTTTTCTATTAAGTGGAAAAGCATCAAACGATAGAAAAAAAGCAGACCATCTTTTACAAACTTGTCATAAATCAAGAAATGAAAAGAACCATTTATCATTAAAGCCAATGAACTTTGTCTGAGAATACTTATTGAAATCCTGTGTAATTCCATATTTAAGAATAAAGGCAACATATACAAGAATAGCTTTTCTTGTTTTACACTAAAATGTAAATTTTCATAAAAGTATTGTTCATGCTGTAGATAATAAATACATGTTTACTGAAATTACGAATTATTTTATGAAAGGCCGGAGGGGGCAGAAAGAGCAGAGGAGAATATTTGGACAGACTGCATTTATAGAGATGCAGTCATTTATTCTCCCCTGAAAGAATTTGGACAATAGCTTATTTTCTTTTTGTTTCTTCTTACCTTTTCTTCTTTTGGATTGGCAGGGATCGACCCCCCTGCCATAAGAATCTGAAACGCGCATACAGTTTGATTTGTGGCCTGTTCTGCAGCTGTTTTGATCATTTCATCCAATGTTGGATCATTCATTTTTCCTACACAAGTGAAAACCACACTCGTCACGCTGAACGGTTGTACAACTTCTCCGATCGAAAGTGTCGGTTGTATTTTTTGACCACTTTCAGTTTTAACACAACATTCATTGTTTTTGTCTTTTGAGTCATGATAACGAGAAAGTATGTCCAAGAAGGTTGTGGTGTTTGGGAATGAAGCTATCAAAGACTGCTTTTCTTGGTGGCGACATTTTTCTAATATCACCGAAAGCACACTGGTGCTGATGGCCGCAGCCATTTTGTTACGTACAATACCGGAACCGGGATCGGACCGATGACGGAACGACATTCCGGAAATTAGACTTAGATTTTTTTTTGAGGCCGTGAAAAATTATTAGGGTCGGCGATTTTGGCTGTAAAAAAATAGGGTCGGTCGGGAAGCAGGAAACAGACATATTTTTTTTGGTCTCATATGATAAAATACCAAATGTAGTGAAATCCACTATCTCGCAAATATATTTTTGTGTACATCTGATTTATTAAATAACTGTGATGAAGCCCATGTGGTAATTGATTTTTGGATGTAATACCAATTTTACTCTGTAAGTTTTCAGTGGTCAATTAAAGATATATACAACCGATGTGCTAATAAATCGGTCTCTTTAATTTCTATCACTTGCTTCACCTCAGAAAAAGGTAAGTGATTTGTATTAAAGAAACAATATCTTCTAATATTTTCACCAAAAGATAAAAAAATATTCTTTCAAACTTTAATTGTTCATTACAAGCATGTGTAATTGTTCCTTTTTAGCTCACCTGAGCTATTGCCATCACTTGGCGTCTGTCCGTCGTCCGTCCGTTAAACTTTTCACATTTTCATCTTCTCCTCTGAAACTACTGAAGCAAATTCAACCAAACTTTACAGTTTGATGTATAGAAGGTTCCTTTACAAAGATTGCTCATTTCGTTCCGATCCGACAAAAAACTTGGCCGCCAGCGCAGAACTTGGGTTTAACATTGGACCCTATGGGAAATCTCACATTTTCATCTTCTGCTCTGAAACCACTGAAGCAAATTCAACCAAACTTTACAGAAATGATGTACTAAAGGTCCTTAACAATAATTGCTCATTTCGTTCCGATCCGACAAAAAACATGGCCGCCAGCACTGAACATGGTTTAACATTGGAGCCTATGGGAAAATCACATTTTCATCTTCTGTTCTGAAACAGCTGAAGCAAATTCAATCAAACGTTACAGGAATGATGTATGGAAGGTCCTTTACAATAAATGCTCATTTTGTTGCGATCCGACAAATAACATGGCCGCCAGCGCGGAACTTAGGTTTAACATTGGACCCTATGGGAAAAATCACATTTTCATCTTCTGCTCTGAAACTACTGAAGCAAATGCAACCAAACTTTACAGGAATGATGTACTAAAGCTCCTTAACAAAGATTGCTCATTTCGTTCCGATCCGATAAAAAACATGGCCACCAGCACGGAACATAGTATGTTTAACATTGGCCCTATGGCAAATTCACATTTTCATCTTCTCCTCTGAAACCACTGAAGCAAATTCAACCTAACTTTACAGGAGACCTTCACAAAGATTGCTCATTTCGTTTCCATCCAATGAAAAACATGGCTTCCAGCGCGGAACTAAAGTTTGACATTGGACCCTATGGGAAAATTGACATTTTATTCTCCTCTGAAACCGCTGAGGCAAATTCAACCAAATTTTACAGGAATGATGAACTGAAGGTCCTTAACAAAGATTGCTCATTTTGTTCTGATCCAATGAAAAACATGGCCGCCAGCACAGAACGAAGTTTATTTTGGCCCTATGGGAAATTCACATAAAAACATAGCCACCATACAGAACATCAAAATTCTGCTGTTCAGCATTTTGTTAGGTGAGCGATACAGACTCAGTGTCTGAGCCTCTAGTTTGTTTGTTGGTTGGCTGCTAATGTTTTTTTTTCTTTTTCATGTGCTTTGTTTCAATGTATACCTTAGTTATACCCCCGCAAACAAAAGTTTTGGGGGTATATAGGAATCGCCCTGTCCGTCCGTCTGTCCGTCCAAGTACCTTGTCAGCGCATGTTCTCCTAAACGGCTGCTTGGATTTTGATGAAATGTTACAGTTGTAGTACACCATCTGAAGATGTGCACGAAGTAATATGGTTGCTGTCCGAAATTTTTAAGGGGTGATAATTCGTCTTTGAATATTTTGCGGAAAAGGGGGAGGACGAACCTTGTCAGCGCATGTTCTCCTAAACGGCTGCTTGGATTTTGATGAAATGTTACACAGTTGTACACCATCTGAAGATGTGCATGAAGTAATATGGTTGCTGCAAGAAATTTTAAAGGGGAGATAATTCGTCTTTGAATATTTTGTCAAAAAAGGGGGAGGCAAACCTTGTCAGCGCATGTTCTCCTAAACGGCTTCTTGGATTTTGATGAAATTTTACACAGTTGTAGTACACCATCTGAAGATGTGCATGAAGTAATATGGTTGCTGCCCAAAATTTTTAAGGGGAGATAATTCGTCTTTGAATATTCTGGAAAAAGGGGTGTGTGTGGACAAACCTTGTCAGCACATGTTCTCTTAAACGGCTGCTTGGATTTTAATGAAATGTTACACAGTTGTGGTACACCACCTGAACATGTGCATGAAGTAATATGGTTGCTGTCTGAAATTTTGAAGGGGAGATAATTTGTCTTTTAACATTTTCAGAAAAAAGGGAGGTATATCATTTTGTCCATACTTGTATGGTGTCCACAACTGTATTGGGTCCACTCACACACTTAAATTTACACTTGCCATATTGATTAAGGGTTCAGTTAGCGGGGGGTATACCTGGCTGCCATTCGGCGACAGCTCTAGTTTAAATATATAGACACAAAATCCCGAAATGCGTACATTTTATTTTTATGGAAGTGAAAGTTTGATTTTGATGCTTTATTTTATAATGAGGATGACATTTTTTATTCACACTTTAACTCAAAATGTAACGCTATTTACTCAGCACTTAAATTTGTAGCTTTATCGCAATCAAATAAATTCATGATCTGTTCCGATTCACTTTCTTGCCTATTGGCAATTGAAAGTCGAAAAACAAAACACCCAATTATTTTGAAAATAGCCGAATTCTACAAATCACTTGTAGCATTAGGCAAAGAAGTCATTTATGTTTGCATCCCTAGTCATGTGGGGATCTATGGAAACACAGTTGCTGACCAGGAAGCCAAGGATGCACTAGATGATGAGATGGCGGATTGTCCAGTACCGTACACTGACATGAAGCCTTTAATTGTTAAATACATTTTAAAGTTATGGCAGGCCAAATGGGATCTCCAAATAAATAATAAACTGCATGGAATACAGTCAGACGTCGGTAAACAAATTGGTTCCTGTGGTAAAAACCGTAGGGAACAGGTAGTGTTGACCCGATGTCGTATTGGACATACTAGAACAACACATAGTTTTATCCTCAACAGTGATGATCGACCTGAATGTATTCCATGCAATTGTCCTTATACAATTCAACATGTTTTAATTGAATGTGTAGATGTTGCCGATATCAGGCGTGATTTTTATTCTGCTGATTGTCTTAAAGACCTATTTACAAACGTCGCAGGCGACAAAATCGTTCAATTTTTAAAAGCAATCAATTTATTTAGTAAGATTTAAATAGATCAATTTTAAACAAGTTTCTAATTTCTAATATTGTTATTGTTAAACCAAAAATTTACTATTATGTTTTTTAACATTTTACACATTTGTTTTACTTGTATAAAGCTATATGGTTTTATATTAATATTTTATGTATTTATTAGAATTTTTCAATAAACCCAACAGTTCTCGCCACAATATAGCTGAAATATTGCTGAAGTTGGCGTAAAACATCGATCAATCAATCAATCAATTAACTCAAAATGGCACGTACAATGTGAAATCCTATTGACAGTATCCACATGAAAATTATTTTGAGGAGCATACTGAAAAAAAAACTCCATCAAAATTCAACATATATTAAATATTGTACAGCCAAATATATGGAAACACCCAATTTGATTCTTTACCCCCTTTTCTGATATGGGCAAGGTCACTTGAACCAAAACTAATACCAGCTTTTGAGATGTACAAAGGAACAATAGGTTTAAATTTCATCAGGATTAGCAAGCTGGAAATGAAGTTATCGATTTTACAGATGTAAACCACAACACCATTCCATTATACAACCTCTTTTTTTTGTTGCGGTCGTATAACTACGACAGCACCATACCATATTACGACCTCAAACGTTTTGCGATGGTATCAAAATCTTTTTGAAAAAATATGATTTTATATTTATATTGATTTAGTTAAATAAACTTACCAGAATATTCTGTATTATATTGAATAAAGATTCCAGGTACTAGTACGTCCAATCGCAAAAACCAGGTGACAAGCGTAAAAACACAACCTGATGCGAAGTCACCTGGCCCCTGACCAAGGTAAGAATCGGTTTAATTTTCTGCATCTAATTGGAAAGACGTCTCATTTTAAATTATTTACTTCAAAACTAGTTGCTACTTAACTGACATTTTTTGGTAAGAATGTTAGTGTCGTCGTAACAATGGATCAAAACAACGAAAGTTCGATTGAGAATGGCGGGTCGCCATTACGCAAAGCGGCAACTTTGAAATCCAGAACTGATGGTTTATCAGAAAAAGTGCCTGATAATATAAATATATATATAAAAAATACTCTCTACAGACAGCTATTGTGCAACCTGTGTCTGACGGGAGATTTAAAGCTATGGAGGACATATTCAACAATCAATTTTGACGGATTGTTGGAATTGTATTCAAGTTAGAATAGGGAACGACAGCCTAGATATGATCTAGCTTATTCTGTGGATAACGTCCCGTCGCGGGGTGGGGGGTGGGGAGAGGGCATAGACCACAGGATACAAATGAGAACTGCTCTTTAAGGGTACTTAGACCTATTTTATCCTTAGATCCAAACCTTGACCAAGATTTGGGGTCACACAGGGTCGGTGGGATACGTCTGAATTATCACTTCAATACGTTCAGACCCATAGTGACATTTCAGGAGATAAATCTCCTGATAACTTGCAAGAGGACATCAATAATCGGAATACAGATCGGATTACAAAACACGCCGATTCAGAGTTGAGTCAAACAAAGAAATTGTTACCGATAGAAAGATAAATGTCCTTGATCTGATTTTTAAAGATTGTAATAAACAAAAATCTACTGGAGGTATGATATGATTCATCTGGCACATAAGTCTTGTCTTGGTTCACATAATTGTAATTACAATCGAACATAGTGGATTTTGAACATATTCCATATATGAAACATTACCTTAATGCAGTTTCATAGGTTGGAAAACAATGATTATACAAAAAGAACTTACACACAAACACTTTTATTGGTACTACGCCCCTTATTCATAAAATCACTTAGTTTCTATAAAAATATGCTACATGAAAAACAGTTGTTTTGTTGCTGTAGTTATAATGTTGAGTGATGTTGGTATTGTATCGGGTGCTGTCGCCATTGGCATTATTGAAGAAAATTTAGATGATACATCTGAAATCAGCCCAACATTATTAATTCTGCAAATTTGTATACTATAATTGGTCTGAAAACCAGTCAAAGATTAATCTTGATCAAAGAATTATCCCCGTCTGTCCATTTGTCTATCCAAAAAGGTGTACTAGTATATCATCAGGTTTGACCACATAGCACTTTTAGTTGCCTTCAAGAAAAGTGCTACATATTTTTCGCACATTTCATAAGTGGATTCTAAGTTTTTTTCTTATTGAGCAATATTTCAGCTATATCAAGACGAGAACAAACTTGTTAATAAATAATCACTTTGGGGGTATGGAAAGGGTCATGGGAGGGAAAGTCCGTAAGTCGAGGGCATATTGTTTTACCCCTGTCCGTTCGTCCGAGGGGGCACATGGTTTGTCCGCTCAACTCCTCCTATAGTTTTTATGCTAAAAAGTTTTTGTTTGTTCTCTATCAGTTTTTAAACCTCTTTGAGTTTATGGTTTTCCAAACATGCAGATTTTATCTGCACTGAAGAGACATAAGTTGTCGTTATGCGAATATGCAGAACCTAAATTCACAGAAACTTCGGTATTTAGTTATTTGTACATATATTGAAGATGTGCATGTGATAAGGATTTTTATTTTGGTGCATTTTTGTCAAAAATATACAATGTTGAACTTAGTCATTTTTGGTGATTTTTCATAGAGGGTGCATAGTTTGTCCACGCAACTCCTCCTACAGTTTAATGCTGGGAAGTTTTTATTTGCAGATCATTTGTACCTACATTGAAAATGTGCATGTGCTAAGGATTTTGATTTTGGTTAATTTTCGTCAAAATTATACATTGTTGAACTTCGTCATTTTTGGGTGATTTATTACTTTTATTTTGCAGATAATTTGTACTTATATTGAAGATGTGCATGTTGGACGGATTTTGAATTTGATGCATTATTTGAAAAAACTTAATTGGGTGAATTATCATTAGAGGGTACACAGATTGTCCGCTCAGCCCCAGTTTTGACGCTAGGAAGCTTTTATTTTACAGTTCATTTGTATCTGTATCGAAGATGTGCATGCAGTATGGATTTTAATTTCGGTTCTTTTTTTTCAAAAAAATATTTTTTTTTAACTTTTATTTTTTTTGGGGTGATTTAGTATTAGAGGGTAAAAAGTGTAACAGGGGGGGTTAGGGCATTGAAAATGCAAGAACTCCTGGGCAGTGTAGTGGGTGATTGTTCTTCGCTAAAGGTTCGTGTCACTAGATACTCCTGGTCCCAACTCAATATTTGGCAAGACTAAGTAATTCAATAAACAATACAATATTTATTATTCAAAAATAAAATATACAAGGTTCTAATGGAACAACAATGGAACAAAAACGTTCCTAAAAAACTGTCCAAAATTATACTGTTCTCAAAAGAAAACAGAATCTCGGTACAAAAACAACAAAATCTCAATATATACACCGGGAAAGCAAATAGAAAACAATACAATAGAACAATATTCCACATAAATTAACAACGACAGTAAAAATATATTTCCGATAAGTAAGACCAAAATTTTTGACTAGGCGACATTGCGTGCAAAGTGAGGCTGTCTAGACTTTTAGACGCTCCCTACATTAAACTGACAATTAAGCAATTTAAATGACCTTGACATTTTGGAGCAGTCAAAAAGTGGCACTTCTCTTCATCCCTGGAGAAAGGCAACTAAGAGAGTAAAGTGGCTAACACTTCGGCTCAGCGCCTGGGCCTTCATAGAGAACAATTGTATTTACACTCCAGAGGACAAGAGAGGCACGAACCATAAAAAACTATCACTAAATATACTTAGGAAAGGACAAAACTCTAGAGGACATCGAAAGTTAAAATGGCCGAAATTGACCACTGGCTGAGAGATGCTACAATGGCTTAGGCTTTCCTACTTCCGGTTTATACGGGACACATCGTGGGAAATATTTAAAGTGTTAAACTTTGGATAACGACATGATATAGCTGAAATAGCAAGTGTAAATAATTCACGTATATGAAATGGGTGACATGTTAACTTCTTGTGACATGACAACACCTGAAACACACTGAAATATATCTGGGTAGAACCACAGTCGTTACATTCCTCCCCCTATAAGATAAACTTTCCTAAAATTGATCAAAACCAGAAATATATGAAAACAGTAGAAAATTCATTGATCAAGAATTAAATATTAGAAAACGTTTAAGTCTCTATGTAATAATCTCGCCGTGCGCGGTCCCGGCTTATGAATAGGCCCGCAGCATCCTCTGAGCTTGGAGTATGAGTCTTCCTAACAGAGGACCCCGAGGGAACCCCGGATATAGAAATAGGAACTAGTATCTCCGGCTTGCGGGGTGTGACCCCTCCTAAACGGAGGCTGACCCCGAGGGTCCCGGGATATAGAAATAGGACCCATTCAGTGGTTGTGCGGGATTAATAAATACACAACCCATCTTTCGGATGGGATGTAAACTCAGGTCCACGTGTTGGAAGAAATGCCACGCTTCCTGCACGTTAAAGAACCCTTGTAGCAAGCTCTTTTTGGAGTGGTCCGTAGGTGATCGGCTGCAAGGCTAAATTCCCCGCCCTTGACGATTTCACCCTACTTTTAAAGTAGCAGTCAGAATTTCCCGTCCCATGGCCCTTTCCATACCCCAAAGTGATTATTTATTAACAAACTTGTTCTCGTCTGGATATAGCTGAAATATTGCTGAGTAGACGTTAAACAATAATCAATCAATTAATCAATCTATGTAATAATCCCTTTTAAATAATTTAACTTTGAAGTTCAGATATAAAAATTAAACTAAATTAAAATCGTCAGCATAAATTTTTACGTAAACAAGTGGTGATATGTGTCTTCTGTTTCTTTAGAATCAAAAAGTCGGTGTGCATCTGACGAAAGTGCGGTAAGTTAACGTTGTTTGGAATCAAATTCTTTTCTTATTATGATTGCTTTTCTGATGATTTCCCAAATCTAGGAATGAGGTGGTCTGCAGGTGATATATACGATGTATTAGTTACACAGGTAGATTTTACATATTCACGTGTGTCCTCCAAGGAAATTTTAAGAGATTTCTGTACGTTTCCTACAGTGGTAGAATTTTTCTTTTCTTTTCCTTCATTTAGAACATCTATAGATGAGTCTAGTTGGTTGATGTACATGGCGCCAGTGGTTTTGTAATTCTCTTTAAGTTGTGTATTTTACCATGGAACTACATTCGTCAACCGGACAATATTGCTATAGACCAAAATATTAAGAGTCTAACAGTGGCTTAGAGTAAAACCCGAGTGTAAAGAATTTAAATTTCAAGGCAATTTGACAGTTGTCCATACAGCTCTTGCTAGACAGAATTTAGTTGTCACAGTTGCCGAGGAATAGACTAGAAAGTAAAAATTTACCACAGTCACTGAACCGGTTGGTTACATGACAAGAGTCAAAAGGCAAGCACCTATATACATCTAAATATAGAACAAATATTGTTAGTTTATATGTAACAGTTGCTTAGAAATACACCAGAGTGTAAAAAGTACAATTCACTGATCCATGAAATTGAGGTTAAAGAAAAATGACAGGTGTCAGACTGGTAGTACCCATATAGATCTCACTAGAAACCAAATATAATGAGTCTAGGTATTACAGTTTTTCGAAAAGGACATGAATATGGAACTTTTAAGTTTATTAAAGTTTTGGTCCTTACAGGGATTTTCTTCGTAGAAAAAGAAGAGTACAAAAGTTAACAATATATACATCAACATGTAAACAGTCTTGGAAAAAAACACTTATATCAAGACTTTGATAGCTCACAATAATTGGCATCAATGTGTACATCATTTGTGTAAAGTTAATTTTATTGAGCAGTCTTACAACTTTGATGCTTTGTTATACATGCACGTATGTCATATTTTTATTGATTGAAAAGTATTGCTTAATTAAGCCAAAAGAAAAAAATGTTTTGCCACATGGATAATACACCATAATGTGTTACATTAAAATTTGATAAAAATGATAATATACTATTAAACTAAGAAAAAGTATATGCATAAAATTAGTAGACTTTTTTGAATTCAGTTTGATGAAGGTCGAAGAATCAATAAATATCTAAATTACTTTTGAATGCTGGAATATTTTCATGTTATTTGAAATATTAATACTGGTAATTTCATTTACATGTATATTATAATGCTTGGATGGACTCGATTACATTTCCATTGTTAACAATGACTTTCACTTTCAGTGGCAGCAAATCATCTAATGTGACATCCATATTTACAATAGTATTCAATACATGCTGAGGACAGGTGTAGTCCATAACATTTTCTCCTTCACAGAAGACCAGTATTGTTGTTTTCCTCATTATAGCCATCAATCAAGCATTCAATCTCTGTGTGAGGTACATCTTTCTGAAAACAAAAAGCAAGTTATAACGTTCATAGCCATTTATACAAGCGAATATTTTTTTTAAGGACAATATCTTAATAATTGAGAAACTGAGACTTTTTTTGTTGTTGTGCAATTATATTGATCAACAACAAAATGAAACACAAACTGCAGCTACATGTAAATACAGTAAGAAATTAATTCAATGTAGCCACACAAATGAGACACACAAACATTACAACTTCTGTTTTCCAATTCAAAAAGGGTGGATTAATAAATTTTAATTCCACAGAAATATCTTTGAAGTTTAAAGTGCTACAAAACATAATTTTAAAATTTAAAAAGGATATTGCAAACTTTTTTCTTTTAACATTTCATTAATATTGGTATATTATTTTTTGATCAAATACTGGACAGAAAAAGTAAAAAAAAAATATATCTTACAACTATTTTTGTTTTGATTTATGAATTGAGCTGTTGCTCCCCTTTGTATGCATTTTTCACCTAAAGATTTGTAATTTGGAAGTAACCAGATACAGGCATGCTTATCTTATCTCTCCACAAGCTGATTCTGGCTTGACCTGTTCTGTCCCTTAACATTATGGCTTTAACGGCAACAGTTTGTCCTATATCCAGTGTTCTTTCCATTGCTTCCTCTTCCTGCAAAACCTGGCACCTGAATAGGTTTTCAGGGGCTTTGGCTACAGAGCTGCCGGGCGCGTCCCCAGGTGGTGGATAGGGGGATGCCCTGTCTTTGCGGGGTAGTCAGGTCATAATACGGAAAGCCTGACCGCGAACCATTGTAGCCAAACTGTGTGGAGAAACGCCACGCTCCATGCAGTATAAAGACCCCTTCTATATTTCTCTAAAGAGAGCAGACGCACTGGGTGTCGTATAGAAGGCTAAATTTCCTGCCCATACCCATTTCTCCCCTTTTCCAGTGGCAATCAAAAGTCGTTGCCCCGGTTGTCCCTTCCACCTTAATTCTTTTTTCTTTTACTTACAATTTGTTTTGAATTGATTAACTTGTTCTCGTCCTGATATAGCTGAAATATTGCTCATTGGACGTTAAACTCTAACTAATCAATCAATCTTCCTGCAAATAAATACATTTCCTAATAAATATGATAAAATTCTTAAATAAAAATCGGCAGCGCCAAGTCACATGATACGCCCGTAGTGAACCTTGCAGATCTATATGTGATTTCGTTGTCCTCAAATTAAAATACTACAATATATTAGCTACACTTGTATGCATGATATGCACAGCTCATGGGAAATGGAAGATTCTAGTTTTATTGAAATTAATTTGTTAGGTCTATTTTCTCAAAACGTAAAAACTGCAGAAAATATTACAGATCAATATTTACTCCATGTTTTTTTAATTCTCGCCCTAATATTCCATGTTTTTTTTAAATCTCGCCCTAATATTCCATGTTTTTTTTTATTTCTCTAACAATCAATTAGCTAAGATAGTTCACATTTTTTTTTAAATTTTTAATCACCATCAATTGTACTCATGAACAAGTGTAATAAAGTCCCATAACTCTTACAAGAAAAAGCGAAATTTCACCAAAAATATACAGATAATGAGACCATGGTACCCAATATCTTTACAAAGTTTGAAGTGAAGTTACTAAAGGTTTGTGAAGTTAGAGCGTGGCATGTGAAAAATTGCCTTAAAATTTACGAAAAAAGTCCCATAACTCTTGCAAGAACGATCGAACTTTCACCAAAAATTATTTATCGTGAGACCATGGTATCCAATAGCTGTACAAATTTTTAAGCGAATTGACTGAATGGTTGTCAAGTTAGAGAGCGACATATGAAAAATTGCCTTAAAAGTGACGAATAGAGTCCCATAACCCTTGCAAGAAAAATTGAAATTTCACCAAAAAAAAACAATCTTAAATTAAATTAAATGCTGGGTTGAGAAACATCGAGAAGTAATACCAGATCGATTTAGCCTTGATTTCATTATTGACTCTGCTAAATTAGTTCTAGAAAATAATTCATTTTATTTTAATGGCAAAAACTATATACAGACACGATTGACTGCAATGGTACTAAATCCGCCCCATGAAAAAATCAGGAGGTTGACACGATCGCCAAAAAGTTAGTTTATGATTTTATTACTACATTTGGGGTACCTCTCCAGATCCACACGGACCAAGGGCGACTTTCGAATCAAGTCTGTTTAAGGAGCTGTGTAGTTTGTTAGGTATTAACAAGACAAGAACGAGATTGATGCGACCTCGGCCAGATGGTATGGCTTAACGCTTTATGAGAACTATTGAAAATATATCTTTCATATCTCAAATCAAAGAAATTGGGACGAGTCAATACCTTTACTTATGATGGCTTATCGCTCCTCGGTCCATGAAAGCACTGGTTACCGTCCTTATAGAATGTTTTTTGGTTCTGATATAAACTTGCCTGTTGATATGTTGTTCGGAAAACCGGTCAAGCAGGGGGCTGGAATTAAAAACGTTTCTGAGTATGTTTCCCAGTTGGAAAACAGTTTGTTGTCAATACATAGTTTTGCCTAGAAAAATTTTGATTTGTCTAGTGATGTCATGAAAAGATCTTATGATCATAAAATAAAATACAAGTTGTATAAGCCTGGTGACTGTGTATGGTATTACCTATATAAAAGAGTTGTGGGTAAAAATCCAACGTTTCAGAGCCCCTGGTATGGGCCTTTTGTTGTCATTGATCGTTTAAATGATGTACTTTATCCAAAAAGCAAGCCAAAAGTGGTGCACCACGATAAATTAAAACCTGAAGTGGGTGAAAATAAACCTGCCTGGTTTCATTAAATTATTTATTGTTCTAGTGACATACATCGACAATCGACGGTGGACTCGAAATGACATATTCCACACCCGCCGTGCGCGGTCCCGGCTGAAGAATAGGCCCGCAGCATCCTCTGAGCTTGGAGTATGAGCCATCCTAACAGAGGACCCCGAGGGAACCCCGGGATATAGAAATAGGACCCAGTATCTCCGGCTTGCGGGGTGTGACCCCTCCTAAACGGAGNAGGCTAAATTCCCCGCCCTTGACGATTTCACCCTACTTTTCCAGTGGCAGTCAGAATTTCCCGTCCCATGGCCCTTTCCATACCCTAAAGTGATTATTTTTTAACAAACTTGTTCTCGTCTTGATATAGCTGAAATATTGCTGAGTAGACGTTAAACAATATTAAATCAATCAATTATAAAAGAGTTGTGGGTAAAAATCCAACGTTTCACAGCCCCTGGTATGGGTCTTTTGTTGTCATTGATCGTTTAAATGATGTACTTTATCCAAAAAGCAAGCCAAAAGTGGAGCACCACGCTAAATTAAAACCTGAAGTTGGTGAAAATAAACCTGCCTGGTTTCATTAAATTATTTATTGTTCTAGTGACATACATCGACAGTCGACGGTGGACTCGAAATGACATATTCCACACTGGATGTACTGTATTTGTTATAAAGTAGCTATTTTTGAAGATGAAAATGTTTGTTGTTTTACATTTTATTGATATGATATTTGTGTATGCTAATGTGAAAGCACTGTTGGCATTTCATATTTGTGATTGAACAAAGTATGACTAGAATACGTTAGTGAATAAATATTACTTTGCATACATATATACATAAGCTACAAAGTATATACACACACATATATATATAGAAAAGAACAAGAGATGTATTTGAAGTTTTTATTGAACATGCTGAAGTCTTGAGTATATCTTGAACAGGAAACTCTGTAAATTGATATGAATGTTCAACCTGAAAAACAAAAATGTAGCTGTGTTGATCTGTTAACAAATTGAAACATTGGATATGTTACGCTGAAAAAGAAAGAAAACATATATTACTTCGATTTTTCACACAATAAATATGTACAAGATTCCGTCAGAAGACTATAAACAGACACTATACCCATGTGCAAACTTATGTATTTACGTATAGTTTATTCAGGTCAAGTGGGTGTGCGCCCTGTGTAGGGATATTACTTTTGATAAGAAATGGATGTTGGAGAGACAACTCATGGAATGTCCTCTTTGCAGAAAATTTTCCTACGAAAGAATTCGCCGTATAATGGTTGTACGGTAGACGAAAGAGATGGAATGCTTC
>MJUU01019474.1:0-18993 GCA_002080025.1 Modiolus philippinarum
ATTTTCTTATTTTGCATGATTCTTACAGAGACTGCTACTTAATCTCTTGCAAGCAATATGTTGTCTTTTCAATGACTGGATCCAATGGTGCATTCGACATATAAAACATATATGGATACAAATTTTCAGAAGGATAACTTATTTTTGGTAGAACAACTTAACAAAATAAAACCGGAAAACATGCACATAATGGAAAGCTCGTGAAAGACCTTGCAATTGTTCTTCGAACAATTGACTTTTTAATTATTATTATTCTTTTTCTTCCGCGGAGCTTGTTGAAGTCGTGTCTTGACATATCATTTCGAAACTTTGTACGGTCAGTTGACTTTGGCCGGCGTCGACAATGGTCACCCTGCTAAGCCGAACTATTTTCAGTAACGGAGTTATCTGCCCAAAGACCGAAAACCTTGCTATCATATTTGCGAAGAAACCGTAACGGATATCAAAATTCTGAGGTGGGGAAAATGTTGCATTTATGCTCAGGATGATTTGTCACGAAAAAAAATGGGTCGCGATCCCGGTTACATCGTTTTGACCCGGAGGAATGTCGATTTCTCAATGTTGTCTGATTTCTATGAAATTTGGTTTCCGGGTAGCTTTCATGGTCCTAATTACAAATATGGGGTCAATTTGTTTTCCTCCGCCATTTTCAAAATGGTCGCCATTCAAAATTTTGTTATCGCAATATCTCAGAAACAATAAAAAAAATTATGAAAACATTGTGTTGCAAAAATACTTCTCTAATTATGATCTACATTTATGGCTGGCCAAATTTTTTTTGTATACCATTTTCAAAATGGCGGCAAATTAAAATTTTGTTAACGCGATATATCGGAAACGATAAAATGTTTATGAAATTATTGTGTTGCAAAAATACTCCCCTCATTAAGATCTACATTTATGGCTGGCCAAAAAATCTTTCGTTGACCATTTAAAAAAAAACGGCTATTTCAAATTTTGTTATCTCGATATCTCAGAAACGATAAAAAATTTATGAATACATTGTGTTGCAAATATACTCCTCTCTTTAAGATCTACTGTCATGGCTGGCTATTTTTTTTTTGTCGGCCATTTTTAAATGACGGCTATTTGAAATTTTGTTATTGCGATATCTCGGAAACAATAAAAAAATTATGAAATCATTGTGTTGCAAAAATACTCTCATTAAGATCTGCATGAATGCCTTATCAAAATTTCTTTTTCGTCGGCCATTTTAAAAATGGCGGCGATATATCAGAACCGATAAAAAATTAATGAAAACTTTGTGTTGAAAATACTCCTCTCATTAAGAACTGCATGAATGGCTGGCCAATTTTTTTTGTCGGCGATTTCTAAAATGCCAGCTATTTGAAATATTTATCGCGATATCTCAGAAACGATAAACAATTTATGAAATATTGTGTTTCAAAATTAGTCCTCTCATTAAATATGCATTTTTGCCTGGCCAAAAACAAATTGTCTGCCATTTTCAAAATGGTTGCCATTCCAAATTTTGTTGTCGCGATATTTCAGAAACGAAAAGAAATTTATGAAATCATTATGTTGCAAAAATACTTCTCTCATAGAGTTCTTCGTTTCATTCAATTGAACGAAAACTGCGAAGAAACGTTTTTGAGTTGTAGCCCCTGATGCGTTTTCATGTACACGGAAACTTTGCAATTGTTCTCTGACCAATTGTCGTTTTAGTTGTTATTTTTTTTTTCTGCCGGACTTTGCCAAAAAGTGTCGTGACATATCCATTCGATACTTGTTGGTATTAATCGGTTTAGTGCCCTGTCGAAACCAGTCACCCAGTAAAACCGATCTATTGTTATTAACGGGTTATCATCCCGAAGTCCGAACACATTGTTATCATGTTTGCACAAAACCCGTAGCCGATATCAAAATTCTGGTGTGGGGAAAATGTCGCAATAATCATAAGAATGTTTTTAATGCAAAAAAAAATTTCGGTCCCGACCCCGGTTACGCGTTTTTGACCCGTTTATGAAAACATTGTTTTATGAAAACATTGTGTTGCAAAAATACTCCTCTCATTAAGATCTTCCTTTGTGATTTTTATTGGGTCCGTGTTGTTCGTCTTTGTGTGTGTGTGTCTTCGTTTTTCTTTTCTGTGCCGTACCTATGTTGTGTCTCTGTGGCCCCCCCCCTTTTTTGTTCCTGGTGTTGCCATTGTCCTTGGATTGTTCGCTTTTGGATTGACGATTCGGTTCTCACTTACTTTATGGTTGGTTAAAAAAAAAAAAAAAAACTTTTTTCCGCCATTCTAAAAATGGCCGCCATTCGAATTTTGTTATCGTTATGTCTCTGAAACGATAAAAAAATTATTAAAACATTGGGTTGCAAAAATACTCCTCCATTTAAGATTTGCGTTTTTGTTTTGTCGAAAAAAAAATTCATCCGCCATTTGAAATTGTGTTATTGCGACATCTCTGAAACAATATTTTTTTTAAACATTGTGTTGCAAAAATACACCTCTCATTAAGATCTTCATTCTTGGTTGGTCAAAAAAAAAAATTCATCTGCCATTTTAAGAATAGCCGCCATTCTAAATGTTGTTATCGTGATAACTCAGAAACGATAAAAAATTTATGAAAACATCGTGTTGCAAAAATACTCCTTTTTTAAGATCGTCATTTATGGTTGGTAAAAAAGCTATTTTCGTCCGCCATTTTGAAAATCCCTGCCATTCGTAATTTTGTTATCGCGATATCTTGGAAACGATAAAAAATTTATGAAATTTATGAAAACATTGTGTTGCAAAAATTTTCCTTTCATTTATGGTTGTTCAAAAAACATTTTTCGTCAACCATTTTGAAAATGGCCACCATTCAAAATTTTGTTATCGCGATATCTTAGATATGATAAAAAAGATGAAAACATTGTGTTGCAAAAAAATTTCTCTCGTTAAGATCTACATTTAAGGTTGATCAAAAAACTTTTGCTTACATAACTTTGTTTTACCAAAATAGAAAACAAAAACATACTATTACAAGGAATCGTGGTAAAAAAAACCTTGCAATTGTTCTCTGAAGAATTGTCCTTGTCTCTTTTCCCCATTTATGTACTATCCTGCTGGTCACGTCATTACAGGGGACTTCAACATCGTAGGCAATGAGAAACTATGTGATCTCTTCAAAAAAGGTACAAAATATCGTGAACTCTAACCCACTAATTGAAATCATAACTTTAAAATATTGACGAACGCAGTTGACGAATATGCCAAACAATGGGCTAAGAGAGAGAAGGAATAGGTTGAAACAATATCCGACTGGATCAGGTCCATAAAGTCATGCATTGTACCTCGAATGATGCGCCTTAACACAACCCGATTCAAAAAGCATATTCGATGATCCCGATGTAGAAAAAACATTGTCCTTCCTCCATGACAGTTATGTTATTGTACCAGCTGACAAGGTTCAAACAACATCACATTTATCTGTAAAAGACACTACATTGACTGCTGAATGAAGGAGATTGGCAATGACAATTTATTTTGGCAACCCCATATACAAACTCTCCACCATACAAAGGGAGGATATACTAAACAATCACAAATCAGTCTTGTCTTCCTTTTAGTATCAGTTGAGTGAAGAGAACAGCAACCTGTCTTGTATCTATTGGGTGCCTAAATTACTTTATTCCCCTAACAAACAGAGATAAATTGCTGAGTCTGCCAAATGCACAACAAAACCCCTTTCTAAGATCCTCACTTCATTACTTACTGCAGTCAAAGGCGGCTTCAAGATATGTAGTAATAAGGTGTACTAAACAAGTGGAGTGAATCAGATATGGATTCTCAAAATCTCGGAAAGACTTATTAGAATATATATCTTCAACTGAACTCAACCACTGCAACAGTGTCAAAACATTTGATTTTTCTACTTTCTATACTACTCTAACTAACGAAAAACTTAAGTCAGTACTCCGGGATTAAATACATTGTACGTTTAAGAAATAATTGGGGGTTTCATATTATGAAAATAAGGAGGAATAAGTTTTTTTTAATATTTGTGTCTCTAAATATACTCGATACATCAATAAGATTGACCCCTTTGTTGATAAACAGTAAATTAAGAAAATATTGTTATAGTCTTAAGGTTTATCAATATTAGGATACAATTTGAAAACGTGCTGATTATTCCAGCAGCTTCATACATTAGGTTGTAATATGGTATAGTATTGCATTTTTCCAATAAACAATTTGATTTCACAATTGAAATTGAACAAAATTTCCAAAGCAAATTCTATATTGCCGTCATTTTTAAAGATTATAACAATTTCAGAAATTGAAACTGAAGGTCTATGGTATTTTTGTTTATTACGATTGATACGTTTACCGTTTGATCGTTTATTACGTATTTTTCTGCAATTTACATAATATTGATGGAAGACGTTTTTGATATGTTACTTAGGCGCATAAAATTATCATTTAAACCGAGAAGATACGCCGTTTGCACTTCTTTATCCACGACAGTTTACAAGCTCTACAGGATCTTTTAAAATTGTTTAATGAATTTTTACATGTTTTGCATTACAACAATTTCTAAAGGTTGAACCTTTAATTTGATGTTATGTTTATGTTTATTTAGATATTGCTGTTCTCATCTTTTGTATCTACGAAAACGATAGATATGTGGTTATGTCCGTTTATAAAGATGCTGACCGGCTTCCCCTACATATTAAATTCCCCAATTAGATTTTGTTTACGTCATCAAATATATAAGATTATTAGTTTTTCAATTTAATAGTTTCAAAAGATAGAGTGAATGTTCTACCATTTACGGTTGATTTAGCAGTATTTTCGTTGATGAGGCGAGAACAAGTAAATCATTTTTGGCATTACATGGTGAAGTCAAATTTGTGGATTTTTTTTTTTTTTTTTTTCTATTAAAAATAAGTGTTGTTGAGGCATTGTTAGATTCAAAGCATCCAGTGAAAGTAGAAATGTTTGTGGGCTTGGAATTGATGAATTAATTGCTTTTTACAGCAGACATAGCTAACTATAAAGCGTTAGATATAACTTCATATCCATTTGTAGGTCAGATATAGTGAAGTGACAATTGAAACATCATCTTTAAGCATTTAAAGCTTGATTATTTTAAAATTATCCTGAATTTTTAGGGGTGAAGTGTTTATCTAGGGATTTGTAATTCTAGAAGAAGATTGAAACCATAAAGCTTCAGACATATTATTTACACAACTTAGGAAAATCTAAGAACATAAATTGTTCCATGGGAAACCCCAAAAGTAATATTGAGCAGATCTCATTCGGCTCTACTTCTATTGTTAACATTCCGTTGAACAAGTGAACAAGATGTGATCCATTTAGTATCATTAACCGAATTGTTTCGCAAAAAATATGATTGTCAACAATGTAGAAGGTTGTTTAAAGATCTGTCTTTACCATTCCCTTGAATAATTCTTTTGGTGTTTGCAATTTTATGTGTTCTCATAGATGGGTGAGAAAAGTATCGGTTGAGTACCAAGATCTAACAATGCACTGGATTCGATACAGTGAATAATTTTTAATCAAATATTTTTTCGCGGCTTCATATAGATGAATTTGTTTTCAGAATTTTGAAAATAATACAAATAATATCTTTTCGATCTATCGTTTCCTACTTTTTAATATAAAAGGTTTAACTCAGGCAAATTTGAGTTCGGTTTGCACTGACCTGTTGCTATAGATAGGTTTATTCGATATGTTATCATTTTTTACAGACCATATTTAATGGAATTTGCTGAACAATTTTCTAAACCGGTGCTTTTGTTGGAGATTTTAATAGTTCATTATACACAAATTTCTTGGTGACATGTTTTAAGGTAAGCAGGATAATATTGACATAGAAAATTTAAGGAACTTTTGGTAATTTATCAACCATACTAGATGTAACGCCAGTTAAGAACTTGTTGAATATTTAAGCTATATCAGTTAGATGTGACATGCCTCTCTGGTTTGATTTAAACGACACTTGAACCATCCCTTTTTTAACAATAACCCGCGGATTTAAAATGATGCCATAAATTTTCGGGTTATTGTTTTTAGTTTCTTCACATTATCCTGCTTTAGATTCTTGTTAAGCTGTATTTTATAATTTGATGCGTCAGATTTCGCTTTTCACAAAACCGTGTTTAATGACAAGTACACTTGAAGATTGTAAATAACTCATATTTTTTTTTCTGAAACTGTCTTACACATCTAATGTTATCAAGGGTATAGCATGATGTATTATAGCATGCCACTTAAGGTGCAATATCGTAAAAAAATGGAATGGAAGAATATCGATTGTTGTTTTTCCATATACTCCACCTTTAAATATTCTGGATTGAAAACGCTAGATTGTAGTCCATAAAAATGCATCCAACTTTCTCGTTATATCAGACGTTTGAGCACTATAATTTGCAATCTGAACCTTCAGATCTGTTACCGATATGTCTAACAATGTTTCTGTAATTGATAAAATTCTGGTAATGAAGTTGCTGTCTAAAATGTACTTATGTAACCCTTTCGTCAAAATAAAAAAATAAAGGTATCTTTGTTAAATGCGATGATATATTTACAAATAATGATGAAGAAATTTCAGATGCAGATTATATTCGCACTGGTTGAAAAAAAGTGAGTCAAGAGTGCACAAGTTGCAATGATAATTACATTGGTTATTTTCAGAAAATAAATAAAAGGATAGGGAGTAAATGCACAAGAGACAAAGTCTTTATAACTACATGCTAGATCCAAACATCGGAACAGCGCTTTTTGTTGTTCTTCATTTTTAAGTCCCCATGATGTACGCTCTTGGTCAGCTGCCATAGGGATTTAAGCACACTTTAAGTGAAATTTTGTTTTATTATTAATAAGGGCTTCAAAAATTCTGTCAAATACGATCAGTAAACTTTTTTTTATAGATATCAGTCAATTGTTGAAAAAAGTTGTGGTCCGAACTGTGATAAACATTCATTTTATATTGGACTGAGATGAACATTTCTTTTTACTGTCTATCCCCTTCAAAAGCAATTGTTGTTGAGTTACTTCTGGAACTTAACGCAATGAAAGGGAAGGTTATGCTCCCGTAAACCCGGTTTACCCAACATTTTTTCAAATACCTGTACCAAGTGAGGAGCATTGCGGTTGACAATTTTCCGGTTGTTCTACACCTGCTTTGCATATTTGTCTCTTGAACTTTGGCTCTTGACAACTCTGTTCGGTAATTTTGTTATTACGCATACTAGAAGATACAATTTACCATCTTTTTTAGGATACTTCAGTTCTATATTTTACATGGGTTCCTTGATTGGCGGCGGAATGAGGATAGACCCTGGTGTTGATCAATAACATATCATATTAAAATAAATATTATACGATTAGACCTCGAAGAAATTAGGACCCACTGAGACCTGAGCGATGATCACGTACACTGAGCAACAACGTGTTTGTTATATTCCATAGTAAAAATAGAAATGTGACTTATTTTGTATTGTTTTTTTTTCTGTAACATATATAGCTGGAAAATTCGAGATAAATTCAACGAATACTTTGTTATAGTATGTGTAAGTTATAATAAGTATAGCTGCATCCAGAAAAATAAACGCATTCCTGATAGCCACAAAAGTTTCACTGTGTTGATCCACCTTTACCTCAAATGAGGATATTTCATTTATTCATAATGTTAAGCTTGACTTTACATCAAACAAAATCAGCAGTTCTACATTCCTTCTGCTTTCGTTATTCGCAAAACCCTTTAAAACTACTATACTAAATTAAACTAAGGCAATTAAGTACCTTCTTTTTACGTATTGGCTTATAAATTATTCCCCAAACGGTACTCAAACCTACATTTGCAGCATATTTACACCGGGATTTTTATCCGAATTTAATACTGGGTATGCTTAAATCTAGTTGAATAATTCAATTTGAATATTCGAATGAAATATTTAAATTGTTTATCATTTACATCTGAACTTTCTCAATCAAGTAGGTATGAAATGTTTGTATCAAAATTCTAACCCCTTAAAAATACTACGGCTGCATCCCGTTTATGGCACTCGGTAGATGTCCTTAGTACTTGATTTGCCTTCCTAGTTCGGTATTTTTGGTAATGAGTACTTCTTTTCTGACGATTTTTTGGATTATGGCTTTCCATATTATTTGATTCTAATGCTTATGATGAGAGGTTACTCCTTAAACACGTGTACAGCATAACAAAATTTACGGTTCATTATGCAACTTTTGAAATTTTGTATCTTTAAACCATTGGACCGATGCCACTTGCCGGTGGCCAGACGTCCCCGAGGGTATTCAACTGTCCAATAGTCAGATTTGTCTGACATGGAAATTTACCTTGCGTTTTATAGAAATTTACTGTTTGTATCAAAATTCTTATCCCTTAAAAATACTAAGGCTTCATTCCGTGTATGACACTCGGTAGATGTCCTTAGTACTAAATGTGGCTTTCTATTTCGGTATTTTGGTGAGTACTTCTTTTCTGACTATTTTTTGGATTATGGCTTTCCATATCATTTGATTACAGAGTTTACTCCTTGAAACAGGTGTACAGCATAATAAAATTTACTGTTCGTTATGCAACTTTGGTAATTTTGCATATTTATCTAAGCTGCTTAGTCAGGGATTTGTACAATTTTTGTTTAGTTCATCCCTCAAGAAATTCTATGGCCGTCACCATAGCATCATTGAAAGATATGACGTGTCAGTATCCCAAATGAAAGTGGACATTTTCAGCTAGATTCACATCTTCCCGACTTTGACATTTTCCCGGATTGAATCACTCACGGTGTGACGGGTACTGTTAACAGAGCAGGACAAGCTTGACCTTCCGAAGCACCTGATGTCACTCTCAGTTTCACTGGAGTTCACACTGTGACAGCTTTGTTCTGAATGTTGTAATTTTTGTGTCTGTGCTTTGTATCTGTCTAACGTTATTGTTTTTGTGTCTAACGTCATTGTTTTCTGTGCTCTCGTTTTTGCCCTGTCTTTGGACTTCGATTTTTGTGAATTTCACCCTTTTGTTCCTCCGGTATTCTACTGCCTTGTTTTTTTTTTTATTAATCTAACCTTTGCAGACAAATTCCGCCGAGGAAAATTAATCCTCCCCTACTTGCCCTGTGCTTTGTCATATACCAAAGATGAAGATATTTATTTTTATTTGATTTTTATGCTTTGAGTTTTAAGTGAACTGTACAAGATTGTAGGGCTTCGCAGGTTATAAAAAATATATATATTCTTACAGGGCTTGTATTGGTTAAGGTAAGGTTTAGGGTTAAGGTAAAAATGTTTATGAACAAAGCTTATTGTTGAAGGCCTCGTGGTGAACTCAAGATTAAGATCAACAATAAAACCGCTGTTCCATGGCGTGGTTTTACTATGTATTCGTACAGACTTTCTCTCATGTCTATTTACTAAAATATCATTTCATTGTTCGTAGTACTTTTTTACTCTCTCCATAGTTTTCTGTGCTAACAAACATTGAATAAGACTGTAGCTCGTTTTTTATCAACAATCGAGGATATTTCTACCATACAGCACTTTCTGCATATGGCCATTTCGACAACTTTTGTCCCATCAATGCAGACAAAATCTAATCATTTGGCAGACCATAAACTCAAAGACAATTTAAAACAGATTGAGAAGAAATATCCAAATATGATCTGAATGGAAAGCTAAAATCAGGTAAAGGCAAACCTTTGCATGAGGAAAAAACTCCTTAGTTTTCAACAAAATATACAAAAATTGGATATTGCAAGTATCCATATAATTTCGGTTTTCGGGTGAACACCGAAGTACTGACTACTGGACTGTTGAATATCTTCGGTGACTAACAGTCCACCAACAGTGGCATCAACGTTGAGAAACTAGAGGCTCAGACACTGAGCCTGAATCGCTTACCTGACAAAATACTTACAACAGGTGATGAAAGTTTTGTTTATCCCATAGGATCTTATGTTAAAACATGTTCTGTGCTGGCAGTCTTGTTTTTGATCAGATCAAAACAATATAAGCAATCTTTGTTTGACTGAATTTGCTTCAATAATTTAAGAGTATGTAATGAAAAAATGTTTTAAATTATGGGAACCATTCTTAATCAAGTTCGATGCTGGGAGCTATTTTCTTTGTCGGATCCCAGCAAAATAAGAAATCTTTGTAAAGGACCTTCCATACATCATTTCTGTAATTTGCTTGAATTTGCTACAATAGTTTCAGAGGAGATGTGGAAAATGGTGTTTTTCCCATAGGATACTATGTTTAACCCAAGTTCTGTGCTGGCGGCCATGTTTTTTGTCAAATCCGAAACAAATTAGCAATCTTGGTAAAGGACCTTTAGTACATCATTCCTGTAAAGTTTGGTTGAATTCGCTTCAGCAGTTTCAGAGCAGAACATGAAAATGTAAATTTCCCATAGGGCCAATGTTAAACTAAGTTCCATGCTGGTGGCCGTGTTTTTTGTCGAATCAGAATAAAATGAACAATCTTTGTAAAGGACCCTCAGTGCATCAATCCTGTAAAGTTTGGTTGAATTTGCTTCAGCAGTTTCAGAGGAGTTTATGAAAATGACATTTTTTCCCATAGGTCCTATGTTAAACCTAAGTTCCGCGCTGGCAGCCATGTTTTTTATAGGATCGGAACAAATTGAGCAATCTTCAGAAAGGACCCTCCATACATCATTCCTGTAAAGTTTGGTTGAATTTGCTTCAGAGGTTTCAGAGAAGAAGATGAAAATGTGAATTTCCCATAGGGCCAATGTTAAACTTTGTTCCGTGCTTGCCGCCATGTTTTTTTTTTTTCAAATCAGAATAAAATGGGCAATCTTTATAGAGGACATTTAGTACATCATTCCTGTCAAGTTTGGTTGAATTTGCTTCAGCAGTATCAGAAGAGTTGATGAAAATGTGAATTTTCCCATAGGGTCCTATGTTAAACCTAAGTTCCGCGTTGGCGGCCATGTTTTTATCGGATTGGAACTAAATGACAATCTTTGTAAAGGACCTTCCATATATCATTCCTGTCAAGTTCGGTTGAATTAGCTCCAGTCGTTTCAGAGCAGAAGATGAAAATGTAAATTTCCCATAGGGCCAATGTTAAACTAAGTTCTGTGCTGGCAGCCATGTTTTTTTGTTGAATTGGAATTAAACGAGCAATCTTTGTAAAGGACCTTTAGTACATCATTACTGTAAAGTTTGGTTGAATTTGCTTCAGCAGTATCAGAAGAGTTGATGAAAATGTGAATTTTCCCATAGGGTCCTATGTTAAACCTAAGTTCCGCGCTGACAGCCATGTTTTTATCAGATCGGAACATAATGAGCAATCTTTGTAAAGGACCTTCCATACATCATCCCTGTTGAATTCGCTTCAGCAGTTTCAGAGCAGAAGATGAAAATGTAAATTTCCCATAGGGCCAATGTAAAACTAAGTTCTGTGCTGGTGGCCATGTTTTTTGTCGAATCAGGATAGAAGCTAGCAATTTTTGTAAAGGACCTTCAGTGCATCAATCCTGTAAAGTTTGGTTGAATTTGCTTCAGCAGTTTCAGAGGAGTTGATGAAAATGTGAATTTTCCCACAGGGTCCTATGTTAAACATAAGTTCCGCGCTGGCGGCCATGTTTTTTATCGGATCGGAACATAATGAGAAATCTTTGAAAAGGACCTTCCATACTTCATTCCTGTAAAGTTTGGTTGAATTCGCTTTCAGTGGTTTCAGAAGAGAGGATGAAAATGTAAATTTCCCATAGGGCCAATGTTAAACCAAGTTCCGTGCTGGCGGCCATGTTTTTCGTCGAATCAGAATAAAATGAGCAATCTTTGTAAAGGACCTTCAGTGCATCAATCCTGTAAAGTTTGGTTGAAATTGCTTCAGCAGTTTCAGAGGAGTTGATGAAAATGTGAATTTTCCCATTGGGGTCCTATGTTAAACCTAAGTTTCGCGCTGGCGGCAATGTTTTTTATCGGATCGGAACGAAATAAGCAAACTTTGTAAAGGACCTTCCATACATCATTCCTGTAAAGTTTGGTTGAATTTGCCTCAGTGGTTTCAGAGGAGAAGATGAAAGTGTGAAAAGTTAACGGACGGACGCCGGACGACGGACGCCGGACGACGGACGCCAAGTGATGAGAATAGCTTACACTGACCCTTTGGGTCAGGTGAGCTAAAAATTACAAAATAACGAGGTTACTGTAAAATTACTTTCTGCACATGGCCATTTCGACGACTTTTGTCTCATCAGTGCAGATAAAATCTTAACATTTTGATAACCATAAACTCGAAGATGATAAAAAACTGATGGAGAACAAATGACTAATTATGATCAGAATTCAAAGCCAAAATATGAATATCAGCATTTAAAAACATTTCTGGATAACGCTTAGCGGTAAAAAGAATTTAATTAAAGCATCTTACTACACCCTAAAATACCAGCAAATTGACTAAATATTTAATTATTTACTGCCAATTTTGCTTTATATAATTTCACAAAGTTGAAGGTTATTTAGGGTATAATTGGACATGGGAATATTTCCAACATTTACAAATATGATACGGGATACCTGAGACAATACTTGCATGCATATCGGATATTGAAGTTGGGACTTTACGATATGGGATATTTATTTATTGCGATGTGTACAATTTTAAAGGAATATTTCAGGCTAAATTCACTGGGATATGGGATTTTCCCTCCCACAAACCTTCAAAACAAAACTCAAATTATCGGATGCAAGCAAGAGATAGATAATAAACTCTAAGGCATGTCACCATAAAAAAAAAATATGCAAATGATAGCATATCTATAGAATTGAAAATCCTATTCCAACCGAAAACACATAACCCGTTTAGATGAAACAAACTTAAACAAAAGTATCAAATAATTAAAATATCCGTTGGAAAACCGAAGGTAGGTTATTATATCTAAATACATTTAGTCAAAATTTGCATTTGCACATCAAAATGCATACTCTCCGGAATTAAAAAAAACTCCAAATTCTTCTAGAAACAAAGTATAAAAGAATATTTTTTATCATCTAAAATGGTGAATAAAGTGATTGAACGTTGAAGTAAAATGATAATTAATATGATTGAACGTAGAAGTGAAATGGTAAATAATGTGATTGGACTTTGAGGTAAAACGCTAAATAATGTGATTGAACGTTGAAGATACGCCTTTAAAATCTAGATATATCTCCATATTGCTTTAATTGTTCATTTAGCTCTTTCAGTTATATATGTAATTTTCCATTTAACTAAGAACTACAGTTTACTTTACATATCAACGACAGCTTAGTTTCTGAGCTAAAACTAACAAAACAATTTATATGAAATGGGGGTAATAACAGCATTACTGAACAGAGTATCAGAATATTTGAGAGAATTCAAAGGGCAAAAGGCAAAGCAGGTGTAAAACCACCGAAAAAAATTCAACCGCAATGGTCGAAAGCCTAAAGTTCATGTAGAATAAACATGATCGTTTAAATACATTATATTAGATCAACCGGTGAAGCATCCACTTAGTAACGTCTGTGAATAAACCACTTACATCATTTTAGCATGTTCTCTTTGTACCCTTTTCGAAAAAAATGACAGGAAAACATTTTAAATATGGAATTAAATGGCCGTTGGTTAGTATAGCTGTTTTGGTAGTTCTGTGATTTTAATATGATATAATTAATATAATTGTTTGTTTCTCATTGTGTTTACCTCTCCATTCTACATCACTTTTATTGCTAGGTTATGCAATACTATTTAAAAATCAAGAGGCAAATGAACTGTACTGATGTCAGCAAATGTTCGGTTTAAAATTTATGGCGTATTTTCGAGCATCTATGTTCTTTTATAATTGTTCGTTTCTAACACTTTTAATTACTATTTTACAGGTTCGTAACGATGAACAACAATATACAAACCCTTGTATCGATATTGATATATCCAGCACATCACGTGTGAAAGATACAGACCTCAGAATAATGGTACTTGCTTTTAATAGACCAGCTTCTTTAAAGCGTCTTCTTGATTCTCTTGAGGAAGTTGATTATGCTGGTGATAAAGTAACAATTGAAATATGGATAGATAGGTCAAAATCAGAAAAAATTCATGGACCAACTTACACTGTAGCATCAAATTTTTCCTTTACAAAAGGGGACGTGCGCATTTTTAATCAAACAAGGCATGTTGGTATTTATGGACAATGGATGGGAACTTGGCAGCCGGCACTGCAATCAAAGGAAATAGGTTTGTTTTTAGAGGAAGACATATCGGTGTCAAAATATATTTATCGATATCTGAAAAAAGTTCACAAAATGTATGACCAACATAAGAACATAAATGGTTATGCACTTCAGTGTAGTATGAAGCATGGTGGTGCTCCTGGTAAATTGCAGACTGCTGAAAAACATCCTGTATTTACCTATCCGATTATTGGCACATGGGGATTTTCGCCAAAAAAGGAAAACTGGAATAACTTTACAGAATGGTACAAACTTGTCCATTTAGATTCAAATTTTCGACCCTTCGTTCCTGGTATTCTTCCAACGATGTGGTATAAATCATTTATGAAGTCAGGCAAAACTGATACAATGTGGTCGATGTGGCACATTTTCCATGCATGGAAATATAATCACTTTACCTTGTATCCGAATTTGAGACAGTGTGAGGGCTTCACCGTACATTGGAAAACACGGGGCCTGCACTATAATGGAAAAGATTTGATAAGAGATCGATTAATCAGTTATTGGGACACCAGAATGGATATTTTACCAGCAAATCCAATACATTTAGATGCAAATGGATACAAAAAACCGTCAGTTTTAAGGTTTTAAGAAATTTTAGTGTTTCTCATAATATAACAAAATTAGGGACTCAAAAAAATATTATATCAAGCCTGATATAATCAAAATTAGTTTGAGTGTCGTTAGGTATGTACAGGATTAAGGACGCACAAAACATAATTACCTTTATTGTTTATAATTATTCAAAACATAAAACATTAGCAACAAGAGGTAAAGCATTAATCAGTATTTAATACAATTGAAAAAAAACATATTTAATAGTAATTGTGACGTAACAAGTCCAAGATTGTTACTTATCTTAAATGACTAAATATCGAAGTCACTGTGAATTTACTTTCTGCATATGCGCATTTCGACAAATTATGTCTCATCAGTGCAGATAAAATCTAAACGTTTGGAAGACCATAAGACCTCAAAAATGTTTAAAAACTGATAGAGAACAAACAACCAAAGTGATCTAAATGTAAAACCAAAATCTGCTAAGGACAGAGCTTTGTATGAGGGAGATACTCCTTAGTTTTCAATAAAATTTACAATTTTTTAGATATTGTAAGGTTTAAAAAATAATCGGCTTTCGGGTCAACACCGAAGTACTGACTACTGGGCTGATGAATACCATCGGGGACTAACAGTCCACCAGCAGTGGCATCGACCCAGTGGTAACAAATAACTAAATACCGAAGTCACTGTGAATTTTCTTTCTGCATATGCGCATTTCGAAAAATTATGTCTCATCAGTGCAGATAAAATCTAAACGTTTGGAAGACCATAAATTCAAAAATATTTAAAAACTGATAGAGAACAAACAACCAAAGTGATCTAAATGTAAAACCAAAATCTGCTAAGGACAGAGCTTTGCATGAGGGAGATACTTAAATGATGTCCTTATGGTTCTACACTGATTCTGTAAATGTCCCTATAATGTTCCTTTATTTCAAATCTCCAATTCGAAATATGAATCGGAATTAAGTCCAATATATCATATTTTTAACTAATTAAGATGAAATTTCAATTCCATACAAATTGCAGCGATGTCAAGGTAGCTTTCGAAAAATCTGGAAATTTCTCAACAGTTTAGGATACAACTTTTTGGTCATCACAAATAACACTTATATTGTTACTTTGTTGGTCCTTTCTGGATGCTTATTCGTAATTAATATTCAGCACATCCATTCCTACTGAGCAAAATATAAAGTGAAAGTGGTCACGTGACCTAATGTAGAAAAATCGCAACACGTAACATTAAAATGAAAGGGGAAGGTTGAAGCTGAACATGTAGATTCTTAAAAGAATTACTTAAATTATCATTGAAAATCATTTTTTAAAGTGCTTCAACATCATCACCCTGAACGCCCTTCATACAAAAAATATATATATATACAAGGGATGGGTCAGATCGAACTCACTTCTCTATTTGCGTCCTTTAAATCATACTTTATTATACGGAATTTTAAGCACTTTGTGGGTGAAATGATACCATACAAAAAGTATATATGTGTGGGGCTTGGACCTGTCTTATTGAACAAAAAATATCTCGATTTATTTTTGGTCTGAACACAGACCTAAATAGCGCCAATGATATAGATTTTAAGATCTACATCGGAATGGACAAGAAATACAAACATTTATTTAAAAATAAAGTTTTCTTGTGACAACTTCAGTCAATTACTCAATGATTTCTATTAATTTTAAATAAATACATATAACATTTGCATATTTTTTCTCGTCATGTACCCTTAGTATTTTATTTTGGGCTTTAAGAGGACGGTATAAACATCGAGAGGAGAATTGCGGCGAAGGCATTTAAGGGATAAAACCTTGCATAAGGCTACGATATATTTTTAGCATGTTTATACTATTATTGATTTTTGATAAGCACAACAAGTTAACATAAAAGTGTCGTCGGGTTTATCCGTGCATTGCCCGATCTAGAGGGTACAATACGCTAGGTGGAGGGGATTAGACATATCCTTTTCTCATTTTTTTTCTAATGTCACGAAAAACTTACACAAAAAGTGGTGTCATATTTGTACAGTCATTTAACAGTCTATAAACATTGTCCCCTGTTTGTTGAAATTGGTTTGAACTAATTGATTATGTAAATAGTTCAAGAACATTGAATCTCATTGGGGGTGAGGGATTGTTGTGGCTTTACTATTCGAATAACATTGGTTGGGTAGTGTGACAAGTTTTTTTTTGTTTTTTTTTTTTTTCAAATATCACAATTTAATAATCCCTTATGTGGTAAACGCCAATTTAAGTTTCAATTGCACACTTATTTTTTTTCTCCATTTTTATTTATTCAGTTTTCTTTTTTCCAACTCCAGATATCATTTTTTTTGACACAGTAAGCGACAACATATGTCATGACTGAAGATGTATTGTGAGTAGGAAACTCTCACGATATTTCAGCCAATTTCATCCCGAATACAATTTTGTGTTTTTCAACCTCAGTCATTACATTAACAGTTCTTACATTTTTCAAGTCAGTTATGGAATTTGCAATTGGCACATCCCACTTAAGTATATTTTTTTCTAATAATTATAAAATAATGACCCTCTTCAGATATAGCAATTCTCGATTCTGCATACTGAAGGTTGTTTTTTTTTTCTTCACCACTTTTGTTTGATGCTTAATTTTTTTTTCTATGATCGAAAGATTTCATTCAAGCAACAAAAAAAAAAAAATTAATAATTAATAAATAAAAAATGAATAAATATATATTCTTGATTCTCATCCCTTCCCGTCCTAATTATTTGTGCCTCTCAAATTTTTTTTTTTGCGATTTTTTATTTTTTTTGCTTTCGTTTTGGTCATTTGTCAAAATTCACAGCACTTTTTAACTATAATTTATAAAATTGAAATATAACATTTACACACCTGCCCTTATGTATTCAAATTATTGGATGAGAATCGAAGATTTTTTTTCATAATGTTCTTAATTTGATTGAAGTTTGTATGTATAATCAAACACTATGAACAGAAAAAAGTACTGTCCATACCAGGAACAGTGATTTTTTCACTGTCATTCACTGTTCTCTGCTGTGATAGTACTGTGAAAAATCTATTAAGTACTGTCAAGAACTGTGCCAATCGGGGACAGTCATTAACAGTAATACCCAAGTACTGTGATTAACTGTCCAGTACTGTAACAGTAACACACAGTAAATGACAGTCTTTACGACTACTGTCATGCACTGTCCCGGATTGTTACAGTTCATGTCAGTTATTGACAGTATTTGGTGTTACTGTCATGCACTGTCCTTGATTGTAACAGTGCATGACAGTTAGCCACAATATTTGAAATAACTGTGTTGCACTGTTGCGGATTGTGACAGTGCAACTCAGTTAATAACAGTGATTTTTTACCGTATATGTACAAGTTAATTCCTTTTATTTATAATTATTTAAAATTTTCAAAATCAATCTATTTTTATAGATAAATTATAGTAGTGTTCATGGATATTTATTTATTTTTTTTTAATGTATTTAAAAAAATAAACTATTTTTATCTTAGATTAACTCAGTTGCCAATATTTATTTTGCAAAATGTTTGTTTGTTTGTTCGTTTTTTTAATTTCCAGCCGCAAATTGCAGATATATAGACCGGTAACATAGCTATTACATACGAAACTTCATGACATTTAAAATTTCCGGTGATGGTCTCAGAAATACAGTCCTTGTATCAGTAGCCGTTACTTATTGACGGATTGTTGACTGATTGATGACGGATTTTTGACTGATTGATGACTGATTTTTTACTGATCGATGACGGATCCGTGAATAACGGATGTGTACGTATTTTACGGATGGAAACGTATTTTACGGATGTAAACGTATTTTACTGATCGCATCCGTCAATTACGTGTTGTATCAATCAGTAAATCACGTATGACGGATACGTAAATATTTGGAATTTTAAGGCAAAACGAATTAACATATTATCATTCTCGTGTGTTTCCATCTTTTTCGAATATAAAGACGAATAAACGAATGCTGTGTTTTGTTTCAATTTTATTTGTGAATGAGAACTGGGTATCTATAAACTGCATAATACAAATCTGCGTTTTAGACTCGATCTTTGAAAATGACCAAAACAATATTTTTTTGCAAATGTTAGTGATCTTATTCTTTCAAAGGAATTTTATATTTTGCACAATATAATTTTAATGAATTTTGACATATTTAAGTCTTGATAAGTTAGATTT
>MJUU01019475.1:14780-42279 GCA_002080025.1 Modiolus philippinarum
CAATACTATGGTTCCGGGCTCCAACACAAGGGCTCCGGTTTCCAACATTAGAGCTCCGGGCTCCACTCACTGGGCTCCGGGCTTCAGATCTGGGCTCTCGGAGAACTGTTCATGTCAATAAATTGGTGGAATTTTGTGATTAAAGACGCGAATTAAGGCACATTTTCCACCTCATTACAAATAAATTAACAGGGAAACAAATATAGCAAATTTTGATAAAATTTATCCAAAATCTACTAATTGACCACTGAAGGCTGTAATATGACCCTTGCCATTATAAACTTCTATAAACGAGCGTGGAAATCATAGAATGCCCAGTTTCCCTAGAGCAGTGTTCGAAAATTTAATGCATGTATACTGAACTTTCAAAATGTAAAATTTAAAAGAATACGATGTGTAAATTAACTGCCCATATTGCTTGCTCATTTCTGATTCACGTACAAATGATCAAGTGTCATAAACTTTGGGTTTTTTTTACCTATCCAAGAAACCAATTTTTGCCAATCCTGTTTTATTTTGGACTGAAAATCGTGATTTTCCGTGGTTAAAAACATGCCTGTATTTAGGTATCCAAATCGGGGTATTTCCATTTCGAATTTGTGGCCTTAAAATAGGGGTTATCAGATTTTCCGAGGTTACAAATGAGAAATCCAGTAGTCCCGAAAATCAAGTGGGTCTCACCTTTCCCCTTTACTAAATTAGAGTTTTTTCCATCACGGCTTAAATACTTATGCTGTATGGGACCCTTTCCCGAAATTCATCATTTTTTCTCAACTTTCCCGTTTCACGAGGGGAGATTTAACAAAAACTCTTAAAAACCCTGTTTCCTCATCCAAGATGTTTTTTTTCAGTGTTTCCCGCGTCACGCCCGTATTTTGGGCTAAGCGGTATTTTCAGTAAAGTATTATCGCTTCCAATCATGAACGATCCCCTTTAAGTTTCCCCCGCTTCACCCTCACTTATTTTATTTCACCGTCTTAAAAATGTCATTTTGTTTGCATCATACCAAAAATTGTCTTTGAAATACATATATATATATGAAGACCCTAAAACGTCCCGTTCGTGGACGAATCTGCTGGTGGATGAAAAGCTGTCACAGCAACACTAGCGCCATCTGTTGTCATAATTCAATCATACGCGTTTTTTTTTCGCCACGTTTATTTTAAGCACATAAAAACAAAAATACAAAGACAAAAGTTAAAAGATAAAATATAAAAGTTGAAGAATGATGCACAATGAATACTTACTTTGAACATTTCTCTTTCAAATTATAAAACATGAAATTTTTCGAAATTAACACGGTAGATATAATGTCATGAAAGAAGAATTTAGAACTTAATGAACAAAGCATGGAAATGGGAACATTTAAAGAAAGAATATAGAATATAACAAATTGAGTTTTTAGAAACAATAATATAAAATATAAAAACTGCAGAAGTACGGATGAAATAGGAACATTGAAAGAAAGAATATAAAATATGATAAAATGATATTATAGAATCTACAATATAGAATACAGAAAATGCAGAACTAAGGATAAGGAAAGTGAAAACAATAAAAAGAGAAGATAAAATCTACAGCATAGAATTTCTCTGGTGGCGGAAATACCCCTCCATATTGCATAGCTCTGTCCTTAGCTGATTTTGGCTTTCATATTTAGATCTTATTGATTATTTGTTCTCTATCAGTTTTTACAAGTATTTCGGTTTATTGACTTCCAAATGTTCTGATTTTATCTGCACTGAAGAGACATAAGTTGTCGAAATGCGCATATACAGAAAAAAATTTACAGTAACTTCGGCATTTTGTACTTTCTATAGTTTTATTAGCAAAGAATGAAAAAATTAAAGTGCTTCTTTTATAGGTACAATGGAATAAAAAAGATAACAGGAAACACCTACAATGGCCGAAAAACATAGCCACATGCCAGAAAGTAAATAGGAACTGCACAAGAAAAAAAAAACCCACAATAAAAATACAAAAGACAAACATAAACAACGATAGGAACTCGGGACAGCCGGACTTGGTACCGGCACTAGCAAAAGCCAGCGGTAGGGTTAAACCGGTTTATGGGTACCCAAACCCAAACCAATAACAGAATTACTAATTTCAATCATAATAAAATCTTTCGATAATTGATTTTATAGCAAAAAAGAATAAAAATAATAGTAAAATAAAATAAAAATTACAATACAATACCAGACACAGAAATCCACACCATCTGAGGATCTCCCTCTAAATGTAATTGAAATTTCAGGTCGGGTCCACTTGAATTGTAGATGTTGCGGTACTGACCAAGGATTTGTCTATCTGTACACCCAAATGATGTTCCATTGTTTGACTGGTCACTTAAAGTCAAAATGGATTTTTCGCTTTGATCACAACTTCCAGTCGAATCAATGACATATTTCTGAAAACGGATATCAACAGCTTGTACAATAATGTTACTAGATGAAGTGGTAGCTGCAGTACAGTAACAATCTTTAATAGATAGAGATCGTTCTTTATGTTGTATATATACAAGATCACTAGTCCTTTCGGAGTCTGTATCACAAAAATTCAGTATACTGTTACCTAAAAATATTACAAAGAAATATGATAAAATGTTATTCAGTTTGAAATGATTAGTATTCTACCCCGGGGTATTCTATACAAAACGAATTAGAACATAGAAAAATGAAGAGCGATATTTTCAGAATTGATTTTTAGCGTTTCGTTAAATGATTAAGGTTTTTTTTCAAACAGGTTCGAGAATCATAGGTATGTTACATAATTGGATCAAAGTGTGTTCAATGTATAGATTTCTGGCCGACTATCAAGCCATTCCTTACAAATAAAGGTTCAAACTTTCACAAGGATATAATTCTATGCGAAGATGATAAAAAAATAAACAACCAAAAGAAAGTTGCAGAAATATGTAATGAATTTTTCATCAATGTTGCCAAAAATATAGGATCCCAAGATATCAATATAGATGAAAACCATCCAAGTATGACAGCAATTTTACAAAACAAATCCAATACCAAAGACTTTTGCATTAATACAGATGACTCTGATTTTGTAAAAAAAAAAAAAAAAAACAAAAACATATAAATAAAATGAATTTAACTGGCAAATATGGAATTTCTTCTAAAATATTAAAACTATCACAAGTGTCACAAGTGTCAAATCCAATATCCAATTAACCAATAAATCATTTGAATGAATTTTCCCGACCAACTGAAGGAAGCCCAAGTAATACCAATACATGAAAAATCAAATACTCTTGATGAAGGAAATTACAGACCCGCAAGTATTCTTCCCATGATTTCAAAATTTTTTGAAAGATCCATTGAAGTTCAGCTTGTAGAGTTTTTTTTATTGTCCCCCGCCGCAACGCGACGGAGGGACATGGTAATGGTCTGCGTCCGTGTGTCCGTGTGTCACGTTTTTTGTGGGCAAAACTCCTCAGAAACCGCTGGTCAGAATTTATTCAAATTTTACAGGATTGTTAGTCACCATTAGTACTAGATCATATCGCATCACCATTTTGATTCGTCAAATTTTGCGGGAGTTATGGGACTTTGATTATTTCCAAATTGTTATACAATGGCAAATCTTGTGGACGCAACTCCTCAGAAACCGCTGGTCAGAATTCATTCAAATTTTACAGGATTGTTAGTCACTATTAGTACTAGATCATATCGCATCGTCATTGTAATTCGTCAAATTTTGTGGGAGTTATGGGACTTCGATTATTTCCAAATAGTTATACAATGGCAAATCTTGTGGACGCAACTTCTCAGAAACCGCTGGTCAGAATTCATTGAAATTTTACAGAATTGTTAGTCACTATTAGTACTAGATCATATCGCATCGCTATTTGTATTTGTCAAATTTTGTTGGAGTTATGGGACTTTGATTATTTTCACATTGTCATACAATGGCAAATCTTGTGGACGCAACCCCCAGAAACCGCTGGTCAGAATTTTTTTTTCACAGTTTACAGGATTGTTAGCCACCATTAGTACTAGATCATACCACATCGCCGTTTTGATTCGTCAAATTTTGTGGGAGTTATGGGACTTTGATAATTTTCACACTGTTATTCAATGGCAAATCTTGTGGACGCAACCCCCCAGAAACCGCTGGTCAGAATTTATTCACATTTTACAGGATTGTTAGCCACCATTAGTACTAGATCATACCGCATCGCCATTTTGATTCGTCAAATTTTGTGGGAGTTATGGGACTTTGATTATTTCCACATTGTTATAAAATGGCAAATCATGTGGACGCAACTCCTCAGAAACCGCTGGTCAGAATTTATTCAAATTTTACAGGATTGTTAGTCACCATATGTACTAGATCATATCACATCGCCATTTTGATTTGATAGATTTTACGGGATTTATGGAACTTTATCGACTTAATGCATACTACAACATTGATAGACTTTGTGGACACATCTCGTCATAATCCAACGAAGGGATTTTGCTGAAATTTTGCTTGGCTGTTTGCCACCTAATGCAGTTGATCATATCCTGCCGCCATTTTGATTCGCAAAATTTTACTTGAGAAATGGGACTTTATCGACTTTACTGCAGCGGCGAGGGACATAGATACTCATAGCAATCTTGTTTTACACTTTCATGATTTTCAATCAGCTTTTAGGAAGGGGTATGGATGTCAAACCACATTGTTAAAAGTAACTGAGGACAAAAAGCTTTGGATGAGAATAAATTTGTTACTGCCATTTTAATGGACCTTTTAAAAGCATTTGACTGCTTGCCCCATAACCTTATTCTTTTAAAACTTAAAACCTATGGAGTCAACCCATCTTCATTTAATCTTATTGAAAGCTATCTGTATAATTAGGCTCCAACTATAGTAATTATCAAATTATGTTTAAAGGATTCCTCAATGCTTAATTTTAGGTCCCATCCTATTCAATATCTTTTAGAACGACATTTTTTACTTTATCCACAAAAGTGAGCTTTATAATTATGCCGACGATAGCTCTATCATATGCAGATAAGGATATAAACAATTTGGTTAAAACTTTGGAAGACGAAAGTAAAATTCTTATTGACTGGTTTGACATAAATCAAATGAAAGCCAATCCGGAAAAATTTCAAGCGATTGCAGTAGGCAAAAAACTTATGATAAAACTTTGAAATTTAATCTTGCAGGAATTGAAATTGAATGTGAAACGGAGGACAAATTATTGGGGGTTGCCTATGGTGGCCCGATGCGGCCATTTCGCGTTTTCGCGTTTTCTACTTTCACTTTCCTCAGAGCGAAAACGCGAAATCGAGAAGGTGAAAACACGAAATCGAGAAGGCGAAAACGCGAAAACGCGAAAGCGAAATCACGAAAACGCGAAATGAATTTCACTTCGCGTTTTCGCTTTCGCTTTTTTGCGATTTCGCGTTTTCGCTTTCGCGTTTTCGCTTTCGCGTTTTCGCATTTTCGCGATTTCGTGTTTTTGTCCATTGTGACATGATCTTGTTCACACACAACCCAACTGACCTTATATTAAATTTTAAAGATGCACACCAATTTAAACTTATTCTACTATAAAATATCATTTCAACTTCTAATTATATTACACATACGGTATTGAGAGAATCTAACATATGAAAGTCTTAAAACGTATACAAAATACAAATGTTGGTCTGAGTAGTAATTACATCCGAATAAATTCAATTCAAAAATTAATACATTTCATGAGTTTATTGTATTTGGTCACAACATAACACATACTGTTTTTCAGTTGAAATTTGAGATGGCCACATTATTGTTTCAAATGACGCATGCGTTAGATCTTTACTTCCGAGGCGAAAACGCGAAAACGCGAAATCGCGAAAACGCGAAAATGCGAAAGCGAAAACGCGAAATCGCAAAGGCGAAAACGCGAAAACATGGAGTGAAATTCATTTCGCGTTTTCGTGATTTCGCTTTCGCGTTTTCGCCTTTTCGCTTTCGCGTTTTTGCGTTTTCGCCCTCTCGATTTCGCGTTTTCGCTCTGTGGAAAGTGAAAGTAGAAAACGCGAAAACGCGAAATGGCCGCATCGGGCCACCATAGTTGCCATTGACTTTAAACTTAATTCTAATGAACATGTATCTAACATTTGCAAAAAATTTTCAAAGCAATTAAATGTTTTAAAAAGAATTGGTAAACATCTTACAAAACGTGGAAAATTGACAATATATACTCTTTTATAATGTCAAATTTTAATTTTTGTCCTCTTGTTTGGCACTTTTGTGGGGAAGTTAATACAAAAAAGGTGGAAAAAATCCAGGAAAGAGCCCTTAGATTTATTTACAAAGATTTTTCTGCAAGCTATGAAGAACTACTCTGTAAATCAAAATTACCGTCACTAAAAGTTAGGAGAAAAAGATCTTGGCTATACAGGAAAAAAATTATTTATAAAGACTGTCCAGTATACTTTCAAATAAAAAAAATCAATCTTATTCTTTCAGGTATCAAAAACATGGCAGATATCTCAGAGGTCAGAACTACAGCGGTCTACAATCGTTCAGGTACGCAAGTGTAAAACTCTGGAATGAACTGCCAGACAAATTTCGAAAAAATATGTCTTTAAATCATTTTAAAAACTTGATTAGCTCTTGGTCTGGCAGTTTATGCCACTGTTATGCCTGCAAATCCAGTTTATTATTTGCTGCTATTATTTTAGCTTCGTTTACAATTGCTTGTTTGCTTATTATTTTATTTACCTTGTGCTGCATTTTAATTATATTCTCTAAAGCTTCCTTATGCTTTTGTGTGCTATTTCTTTGTGCTATTTAATATGCCCTTTTTAATTGCATGCATGATAATGTCAGTGTGTGAATATTGTTATTTTGTGTTGTGTTTTAAATCTTATGTTTGTATTTATGTATGCACCGACTATAAATAAAGCTTTATGACTTATAACTTATGAATGTCTCTTTTAATTGGATAGATTTCTGCAATAATACTAAGTTTATTTTCTTTGTTTATTTGTCTAATGATAGTGAGCTTAAATGTCGCCTGTCATTCATATGATTTATCCTTTCTACTTTGAGACACATGAACAAAAAAAAATCATTTGTCATTTATAATAGATGTTCGATGACAAAGATCACTTTGGCTAAAGAAAGGTAAACAACAATTATCTGTCTTCGGTATTTAGTTATTTATGAAAATTGTTCCACTGCCTTAACAAGAAAAAACAATTATTATCAAGAGCGACTTCTTTTCTTTTGATAATTTTAAGTTTCGAGCAACTTTTACTTACATATGCTTTGGCTGATCAACCAAAGACGAATGATTAGTTTCTCTATTAAGTATAATATATCATTAATAAAATGAATTGTGCACTTCACTTACTTTCTGTACATAAATATTGAATATCCACAAAATTTGAAAAATGGTTTCCTCCACATCTTACTTGGTCAGTAAATGTTTGTCCTTGTGTTTTCCCCGAGAACGCGTTGTAATAGATATATGGTTTCCAAACATCCTTCAAAACGCAAGGCTTTACTTCGGCGCCACAATTACACTGTAAGCAGTTCGTCCAGTAGGTAATATTTGTTATTGCTATAATGTCAGAGTTACATTGTATTAAATTTTGTTCTCCATGGCAACTTTCTTTCGCTTTAATTTCCAGATTTTCTGTAAATGAAAGAAAAATAAATTTTGAATTTCCTGTTAGTGTTAAGTCAACTGCTGTAATCATACCTTTTAAAGAAACAACATTTATTTTAGAATTAACATGAACCGAAGTCCACAAACTCTGTCAAAGTCTTATTTGAAGATTTCCTAATTCACTTTATCTTGAAGCACGTATTCATTAAAAATGTAGGAAGTGCGCAGATGGAACTCAAACGATGTAATTAACAGTCATCCCTAGTATTTTTCGATTGATTTATTTATACGTTTTTTCTTGTTTTGTTTTTGTTTTTGTTTTTTTTTATATTCATTTAGACAGTTTCGTACTTCTGGTCATAGGGTATGTATAATTTTTCACATTCTCTATACAATTTCCCCAATTCAGCCGTAAAATCTGTCCCATCCTGGAATATAAAGACTTGCAATTATTCATAATGAAGGTATGAACAATACATTTTAATCATCACAGTTTGGTGCTCATTCCATGCTCTACATGCTGTCATAGATCTTCCACATTATTTCTCACTTCCTACTTCTAACTTCTTACTTTTTACTTCTTACTTCTAACTTCTAAGTTCTTACTTCTTACTTTCTGACTTCTAACTTCTTAATTCTTACTTCTAACTTCTAACTTCTAAATTCTAACTGCTTACTTCTTACTTCCAAGTTGCAACCTGGACAGGCAAAGGACATTCAACCCGATATTTAATAATATCAATACTTTGGTTATAAGTAAGACTTTTCATTATATTGATCCTAGCTTAAAAGGACTTTGCGAAAGCAAGAAAAATTGACCAACCGATTAAATGGTGTCTAACGTCCAACTAGCAATATTTCAACTTTTTTCAAGACCAGAACAGATGTTTGAATGCAAAATCAATTTGGTAAAATGGAAAACGCGGGGGTGGGTAATTGTTTTTTTATGTACAGGCAATAAGCGTTATGTTTTAATTGTATTTTGGGGGTTCCTTAACAGACCCTAATTACACATAATCCACCTTATAAAGCTGTAAATCAGGTATCACGCTGAACTATTTTTTGCACCTATTAATTCCGCCTAGTTTAGGAAATTAGGAGTATTGAGCTCCCCAAAAGGCATTTTCACGACCCACGCTTTAATAGATCCCTTCAGGACGCCATATTATACCTAACACAATAACAGTCAAAGGTATGCATTTTAAAACTTAAACTTATTCAATGTTTATGAAAAAAACATTGAATAAGTTTCAGATAGAGCAAATCGTGTTCAAATAACTAAATACCCAAGTTACTGTGAATTTATTTTCTGCATATGCGCATTTCGACAACTTATGTCTCTTCAGTGCAGATAAAATCTAAACGTTTGGAAGACCATAAACTCAAAGATGTTTAAACACTGATAGGGAACAAATAACCAATAGGATCTAAATGTAAAGCCAGAAATCAGCTAAGGACAGAGCTTTGCATGAGGGAGATACTCCTTAGTTTTCAACAAAATTTACAAAAATTTAGATATTGTAAGGTTCCAAAAATAATCGGCTTTCGGGTCAGTACCGAAGTACTGACTACTGGGCTGGTGAATACCTTCGGGGACTAACAGTCAACCAGCAGTGGCATCGACCCAGTGGTAACAAATAACTAAATACCGAAGTTACTGTGAATTTATTTTCTGCATATGCGCATTTCGACAACTTATGTCAGCTTAGCAATAGCCGAAGTTACTGTGAATTTATTTTCTGCATATGCGCATTTCGACAACTTATGTCAACTTAGCAATAGCCCCCCCCCCCTTAGTTGTTGGGTAATACTATTTTACACCACTTCAAGACGATTTAGCTTGTATTGTAAAGCTCAGTTTATGTAGGCAGGTATATGATAACATATTAAGGGAAGAAAGTCCCGAGTTAGAGTGGATGCTTGGGAGCGTTCACGCTTTCTAGATTTAAACACATAGCGGTGTCAGACATTATAGTGTTATGTCAGCTGTTCTAATCATCTCAGTCACTTAAACCTTTGAGGAAAAACATTTATAATGCAAGCTGAACACAATTTTCTGTATCTACAATTTGTTATTGAAAATTGAATAAGTTTATATTTCTAAATGCAAACCTTTAGCCACTATTTTTATTAGACATAATGCAAATCACATCGCTTATTACATACAAAAATACAAGACCGTTCACGTTAAAAAATCCTCGCAACAGTCCCGTAGTATGTAGGTTAACGAGTTGCGAGGCTGTCTCCCCTTCACCCTGATGTCTTGATAAAAGTGTCCTCGTCTTGGATTTTGGCTGAAATGTTGAAATTAGGACGTTCAACGCCATTCGATCCATCATACAATTTTTATTGCCTTTGCATATTAGTCATAATCTAGAGGAATAATATGATGAAACTTCAGTCCTAACATTGACAATATTAATACCGAAGTCAGAGTTGTGTAGCCTTTCCGGATTGCAACATCGAAGTAAGAAGTAAGAAGTTAGAAGTAAGTAAGAAGTAAGAAATTAGAAGTAAGAGGTAAGAAGTTAGAAGTATGAAGTTAGAAGTTAGAGGTAAGAAGTAAGAAGTTAGAAGTAAGAAGTAAGATGTTAGAAGTAAGAAGTACTAGAAGATGGAAATATTTTGAAATATATTTATATAACAACATGCGAAGCAGGGAATGAGCTCCAAACTCTGATCATTAAAACTGTATAGTTCATCCCTTGAAAATAAACAATTGCAAGTCATAATATTCTAGAAGTGGGAAAATTTAAGGTTGTATTGACCCCGCTCTGAGTTAAAATCCAGCAAATGTGTACGTATCCATGCATCCACTTCCTTGATTTTCTGGACTGGGTGATAAAATTTTCCTCCCAATCTTATCACTCTTCCCTTGATGAACTAAGTTCCACCATACAACCTATATCGTCTCGAAAGTGTGTATAAAAAGAGGATGAACAAAAACCAAATCAATCTTTTCCGATTGCAAGATTTATCTTCCAAGGACTATTGCAAAAATGAACACGATTTCCTATATATGAATTTTTCTGTCAATTGAATAAGTTTATATTTCAAAATGCACACACTAAACTTTTGTTATCTAAGACATAAAAGGGGGTCTTGAATGTGTCCGGGCCTTTTTTTATTTTATTTTTTTGGAGAGGGAATCGTGAAAAAATACCCTTTTATACAAGGCGTGATGCGTGACTTCATAGAATTTTTAACGTGAAAGCCACAAATTTATTAGACTAATGACATGCACGATGGGTTCTTCAGGACCCAGATAAAACAAAAATACAAGACCTTTGACGCCCAAGAAGTAGGTAACCAGAAGTAAGGCTAACCCCTGCCCCTCAATCCCTTTATTCAGTGGTATTCAAAATTACTCCCTCCCCATTGTTTCTCTAAAAAGAGGATGAACAAAAACCAAATCAATCTTTTCCGATTGCAAGAATTTATCTTCCAAGGACTATTGGAAAATTGAAAACGATTTCCTATATATGAATTTTTCTGTCAGTTGAATAAGTTTATATTTCAAAATGCACACACTAAACTGTTGTTATCTAAGACATAAAAGGGGGTCTTGAAGGTGTCCGGGCCTTTTTTTATTTTTTATTTTTTGAAACGGGAATCGATGGGTTGGGTTATTCAGGACCCAGATAATACAAAAATACAAGAATTTTGACGCCCAAGAAGTAGGTAACCGGAGGTAAGCCTAATCCCTGCCCCTCAACCCCTTTATTCAGTGGTATTCAAAATTACTCCCTCCCCAGTGTTTCTCTGTTCCCAAATAAACATTGTTATCGTCTTGAATTATAGTTCAAATATTGCTAGTAGAAGGTCTAACACAATTTAAGCTATCAATCAATTTCTATTGATTTCGCGATAGGTCATAAACAATGAAACTTTCAGTCCTAACAAAACTGGCAAAATTAAATACCTGGAGTTGATGTTGCAATCCGGAAAGGCTACCTTTCCGGATTGCAACATCGAAGCAAGATTAGTAAGAAGTTACACGTAAGAAGAAAGAAGTTAGAAGTAAAGAGTAAGAAGTTAGAAGTAAGAAGTTAGAAGTAAGGAGTAAGGAGTCGACATCATTTGAGCATATTTCGAAAATGATCCAATATAGGACCAAAAATACACGGCTAAAGAGCCATACTTCTTTATCGTATAAAAAAGGAATGAAATAAAACTAAACGGTACACAAACATAAAATGCAACAAAGTCTGTACATTTATAAATATTATATGAAACTGAATTATTAACTTTGAAGGTAAAACTCGTGAATTGATTACCTTTAGGTGATTTAAATCGCAAAAGAATGCCTAGAGAAGCATAAGGAGAAATTTTAAATCAAAGAGTAAAAACATGGCAATACAGAAGAAACGCAAATTCAGACAACAGAACAAGACAGATATTATAGAAAAGAGTTTGGGGATAATAATGTAATATTAACCGCATAAAGAGAGCATTGCAAGCAACAGATCGTCTTTAAGTTTTGTTTTTACATGCAAGTGGGAAACATAGCTATGTGAAATATTTTTTAAACTGTTATGTCCGATCCGAAGAAAAATGCCTTTATCTCAACAAACTCCATCATTCGTTTTATCTTTTCTTTTCTTCTTTAGGTATAACCCTAAGCCGATCTTCCTTGTTGCCTTGTTAACTGTGTCATGTATCATCTTACTGTTGTCAGCTGACTTATCTATTTAACCTTTAAATTGTCTTTGTTCTGTTTCTTTAGATTATGGTGCTTTGATTTCCGACTATCGTTACTAATAGAAAAAAAGAAGGGAAACGGGGAATGTGTCAAAGAGACAACGACCCAAAGGGTTTAATAACAACTCTAAAGCCACCATAAGATCTACAATGAACGGTGAGAAAACCCCACACCCAATGGCTGTTCGGAGTCGGCCCCTGAATAAAGAGTAATCAAGTTCAGCGAAATAAACATCATCCTAGACTCCTATAGATATAAAGTAAACTAACTAGAAAAAGGACAAGACACACAAAGGCTTAATAAATTTCCTGACTAAGGACAGGCGCAAACCTGCTGCGGCGGGGTTAAACTAGTTTTATTGGGCCCAAACCTTCCTGCTACAGGCAATGTGATAAATCAAGAAACAATCGTAACAACAGTAAAATTCAGTTGGCAACAGGACTGAGTCAATTGTGAAAAATGAAACTGAAAGAACTAAACATACGGACATAAACATGAAATCACAAGAGACTACTAGCAGTTTACTGACATGCCAGCTCCAGACCCATTACCAACTGACAAAGTAAGTTATGTACCCTCAGTATACAGCTTCCACCAAGATCCCTTCCTGTGAGGAGTTTAGGATAATGATTTCATGCATATACCGGAATACATAACCCGTGTCCATGCAATACAGATTTTAGAAATTTAGAATGTGTTTAGTTAAAATGCAAAGACCCTATCAAAAAATCAATGTTAATACCAAAGAAGGCCATACGTAATAACTTGACGACAATACCGTAATTATAACCCTTATGAATTAGACGATTTAAAGGTTTTATAAGTTTGTTAGGCGAGTTTAGATGTTTTTTACTCTTATGTAAAACATAACCGTAAAATAAGGGATGTGAAATACCAGCCTTGATTAGATGTTTACAGGTTGCATTGTATTTATGAACTAAGTCTTTATATCGGTGATAAAATTTAGTAAAGGTTTTAACTAGTTTGTGATAACGAAAACCCTGATGTAATAGTTTTTCAGTTATGAAAAGATTCCGTTCATTAAAATCGCAAACGTTATTACATACTCGATCAAATCGAACAAGTTGAGATATTTAAACACCATATGATGGCACTAATGGAACGTCGCCATCCAGAAATGGATAATTAACTATGGGAAAAGAAAAATCGTCCCTTTTATCGTAAATTTTAGTATCTTTTACCATTCGTTATATCAAAATTGATGTCTAAGAACGGACAATGATGATTATCACAATTGGCTTTATTCAAAGTAAGTTCTTTAGGGTAGATGTCCTTATAATACGTATTGAAGTCTTCATTATTTAAAGTTAAAATATCATCCACATATCGGAGAGTGTTGTTAAACTTTTCAATTAAATACTGTTTAGATGGGTCTTTGCTAGTGTTTGTCATAAACTGAGATTCGTAGCAGTACAAAAAGAAGTCCGCTATAAGTGGTGCACAATTGGTATATGACCTGGCGATAAATACAGTGAATATATTGTCAAGTAAAAATTCAAGTGCTGAAATCATATGAAAACAAGTCCGTTAGTTGAATTCTTTTGTTTTGTATTACTAAAATGTGTTTTAAAGGAATTAGAACATATATATTCACAATCGGATTTTTTGAATGCCCATTGAATAAGACGTCTGAATTTTTCCTTTATAGGATTATGTGGTAAGGTAGTATAGAGGGTAGAGAAATCAAAACTTTCGAGGGATTCAAAAGGGGCATTATAAGCATTCAGTTTATCGAGAACTTCCAATGATTTTTTTACACTCCAAAAATGATTGACACCACTGTTTTCATATACTTTGTTACAGAAATTTATAACCAGGTTTTTAATAGCAGTCAAAGTATTAGTGAGTATAATAGAAATTTTAGTTGTAGAACAGTGACTAGATGACAATATGAATCTAGATTTATATGGTGTTTTGTGGAGTTTAGGAACCCAGTACATAGTTGGAGCTGTTTTACTATCAGGTTTAGCCTGTAACGATGTGGCTGTTAGAAAATGTATGTTTGTAATTTCACTTTCCGTTAATTGGGTTAATTGAAAAGTATGTGAACTGGTAATTTCTTTTTGAAGTACTTCTATATAATGTTTACGACAAACTATGATGATGTTATTAGTAGCCTTATCAGCTGGAACAAAAACAAATACCTTTCCAAATTCTTTAAGTTTCATTAGGATGCGAGAAACGGTGGGTTTATTTTTGTTGTCATGGCGGAAATGTTGTTCAAACTGTTTAATTCGGATATCGACAATTTTCATAATAGCATTAAAGAAAGAATCCAAAGATTTTTTGTCAACGTGTTCACGTTTAACCCAATTTTTACAATAAGTCTTAAGTGAGTCGTGGATGGTGTTACGACAATCTTTCCAATTAATTTTAGAAGGTGGCCTATATTTTGGACCTTTCTTTAAGAAATTAATAAGCTCTTTGTCCTGCAAGATGTTGAGATCTCCTGTGATGACATGGGAGCTAGGAGCATAGGCGTATTTTGAATTGTTACAATTTCATGTATCAGGCACAGAATTGTTAATGTTTATATCTTTACAAACTTTACTGTAATTGAAGACGTACTGTCGGCTGGGTTTCTTGTATACGTAACAAATAACTAAATACCGAAGTCACTGTGAATTTACTTTCTGCATATGCGCATTTCGACAACTTATGTCTCATCAGTGCAGATAAAATCTAAACGTTTGGAAGACCATAAACTCAAAGATGTTTAAAAACTGATAGAGAACAAATAACCAAAGTGATCTAAATTTAAAGCCAAAATCAGCTAAGGACAGAGCTTAGCATGAGGGAGATACTCCTTAGTTTTCAATACAATTTACAAAATTTTAGATATTGGAAGGTTTCAAAAATATCGGATTTCGGGTCAGCACCGAAGTACTGACTACTGGGCTGGTGAATACACTCGGGGACTAACAGTCCACCAGCAGTGGCATCGACCCAGTGGTAACAAATAACTAAATACCGAAGTCACTGTGAATTTACTTTCTGCATATGCGCATTTCGACAACTTATGTCTCATCAGTGCAGATGAAATCTTAACGTTTGGAAGACCATCAACTCAAAGATGTATAAAAACTGATAGAGAACAAATAACCAAAGTGATCATAATTTAAAGCCAAAATCAGCTAAGGACAGAGCTTTGCATGAGGGAGATACTCCTTAGTTTTCAATACAATTTACAAAATTTTAGATATTGGAAGGTTTAAAAAATAATCGGATTTCGGGTCAGCACCGAAGTACTGACTACTGGGCTGGTGAATACCCTCGGGGACTAACAGTCCACCAGCAGTGGCATCGACCCAGTGGTAACAAATAACTAAATACCGAAGTCACTGTGAATTTACTTTCTGCATATGCGCATTTCGACAACTTATGTCTCATCAGTGCAGATGAAATCTAAACGTTTGGAAGACCATCAACTCAAAGATGTATAAAAACTGATAGAGAACAAATAACCAAAGTGATCTAAATTTAAAGCCAAATGATGGGAAGTTCTGTATTTTCGAAATAGCCAGGAATTTTTTCTTGAACGGAATGATCATTTAGAATGCCAGCAATATTTATAAAATCTATTCCTTTGTCGATGTATTTTATCTTTAGGAAATGTTTTTGATGTTGGTCAGGACGATTGATTTTAGGAAAAAGCTTAAAATAGCAGAACGCAATTATTATCTTTGTAGTTTCGTATTTAGGACTAAGGTACGAAATAGTTTCGCATTCATCAAGGATATTGTTTAATTTGGTGGCAGGTATGAACATAATTTACTTAAAAGTTGATGTCGACCATTATTTTTAGAAATGTTAATTAGATCTGCAACAGTGGTGTTGACAGAATGTAATCTACGTTTATTACGGTTAATTCTACGTCCATGAGATCGCTTGTTACGTAGCCAAAATATTTAAAGAACTGGTTTTAGAAATATTACCAATACCAATTATATTGTCATTAAGACCTAAAGGATAGACAGTATTCACTTTCCTCCTAGGTTACAAATGCGGTTTTTTGACAAGCTAATCCAATGCTCCTTTTAACCTTTTCAATTTAACCATGTCATAGACGATAAATGGATGTAACAAAGGGGATAACAGGAAACATCTAGTCTTTTTCAAAATTGTTTGTATTGGAATTAATATTATATTTGATCTTTTTCATCCATTAACAATACAATAATTTTTACATGACAAATATATGAATACACAATTGAATACAAATAATAAAAATGCCCTTTCATACATTTAAATGTACATTATTAGTAGTATGTTAATCTATTTTTATTCAACTGCAGTGTCCATCCAATTTCTCTGCACTGTTTTGTTGTTTGTATAAAAAGTAACAAGATGAAGTTTCATTTTTTTGAAAAATTTTGAAGAAACTTTTTAATCCATCAACTAGAGTTTACAAACGTAAGCATATTTCTTAACATATAAATAACATAAATTGATACAAGTAGAATACTCTCCACAGTAAAAATTAATAAAGGGCTACGGTGAGCGCAGCATGATACGACCGCAGCATGTCGACAACTGAAATTTGAACAAGTGTAATTTAAAGTGAATGTGGACACAGTAAAGAGCTTAATATTGTAATTAGATGAACATAATAGGGAGCTAGACACAGTAATTAGCTGGACACAAAGTGGGCCAGGGGAACATAAAAATTAGCCCTTTAAATCCCATAAAGGTATGAAAAACTGAAAGAGTTACACAAAAACTGCTGACAAACTACTGAAAGCTTACATCAAAGAGGAATCTGAAGTAAAAAAATCCCATTAAAATCCTATAAAATAAAGATTTAAGATATTTTGAAAAATAGCAATTTTGGTACCTTTGATCCCTTATAGCTCGTAAACGCTAAGAGAAACGCCAAATCTATTGGCATACTACTGAAAGCTAACAACAAGAGGAATCCAAAGAAAAAATTCCCATCGCAATCCGATGGAAAATAAATGTTTTACATATCTTGAAAATTAGCAATTTTAGCCCCTTTGACCCCTTATAGCTCGGAAACGGTAAGAGATATGCCAAATCTGTTAGCATATTGCTGAGAGCTTACAATAAAAGGAATTCAAAGAAAAAAATCCCATCGAAATCCGATAAAAAATAAAAATTTTAAGTAATCTGTACATTTGCAATTTTGGCCCCCTTTGGAACCTAATTACTCGGAAAGGAAAAAAGTATCAAAAATTTGATGGTGCTGTGCTAGTTAGCTTTACATAAGAAATCCATTGCAAAAAACTGCATTAAAATCGGACTAAAAATAAAAATAAAATTTTTGAGATTCGCCCCCTTTGGGGCCCATTTATTTCATGTACGGTACATGCGACATGAAATCCGTTGACATACTCCGGATTTGAAATTTTCTCAGGAGTACAAAGAAAGAAACCCCATCAAAATCCGATAAATAATAAATATTCTACAGCCCAATATACGAAAATACCCAATTTGGCCCTTTTTGGCCCTTTTCTTAAAAACATGCGGGGCCAGTATACCCAAAACCACTCCCAGCCTTCCTTTTGTGCCAAGGAACATTGTGTTAAAATTTCATAACGATTGCTCAACTAGAACTTAAGTTATCGCACGGAAACGGAGTGTCCACAGACGCCGACGACGCCATTATCATACCAATATACGACCTCAAAATTTTTTGCGGTCGTATAAAAATTAAACATAAATGAGTTTTTATCCAATTTTAGGTGCAGATTTAAAGTAAAAGCATTGCAAATGTGTAATAGCAATTGCCAAAACATTTCTTCTATACTGACGATATCAAAATAAAGTGTTCAGTTTTTCAATGGCTTCATTACAAAATACGCACATAAAAGTCTCCGATAAAATTCATTTAATCAATAAATAAATTTAACAAAATCGATGATTAATCTTAAAATGACAAGGTTGTAACTGGGAATCACTACTGTGAAAGCTGCAGAACGATTTCTCTCCCATTGCTCCTCTTAGTCAGTTTTCAAAGAAATTTCCCATTTACTTTGACTCTTAGTCGGTTTTCCTATTATTCTTTCAAGAATTATGTTTTTGTAAAAAGGTTTCGAAGGTTTATCAACATATTTATTTTAAATTTCTTTCAACTTTTTGTCGTCATAATTGCACGTTCGTTTCCAACCTTTTGTATAGCATTTATCAAACCAGCATAATAAAAAAAGTTATATTAATACTGTATTCTAATTTATATTTATTAAATGTCATAAACCTCCATTGCCCTTAACTATATCATTTACAAAAAAAAATATTGCATGCGATACGTGCAATGTTTTTTTTTTCAAATAAACAGCCTTTCTTAGCTATTTTCAAAATCCTGTTAAAAGATTTTATCACAATAACTTCCAACCATTGTCAAATTTGTCAACGTCCTATTCCTTCCAATCTTTTTTATAACAATTGTTGCTCAAGGTTGTCGACCCAAAAATCGTTTTTTTTATCAAATATACTTGATACCAATAAGTGTTAGGTTCTATTTACTTCATGTATCAATATACAACACAGTCCCTTTTGCCCCTATCCAGACTGCCTCTGTTTTTTCAGAAACGGCCTTTAATCTAGAATATTTAGAAAAACGGCTAATTTGATTTAGAGCTGAGTTCATCAGCCAAGACAAAGGTTGAATCATCAGCGTATTGACTCATAAAGTATTAAGAATCATTAACCGGTAATCCAATCATATCATTTTTATTTTTTATGGGAGTCCCTAAAAATGCTAAGCACAAAATAAAAGGGGAGACTGGATCAACTTGGCGCACACCTCCTTTTAGTGAGAAGAAATTCGATTATTATTAAAATGACTCTAATATACAAAATGTAGTTTGATCCATTTTTCAAAAGACTTCCCAACTTCTAAAAAAGTTGGACATTTAAACATAAAATCAAACTCTACGGAATTGAATGCTTTCTCAAAGTCATAGAATAGTAAAAGTCCAGGTAATTTGTCCTGATCTGTCGATTAGGTCTAGAAATAGTTCACTACACTCCCCGATGTACATCCCTTTTATAAATCACATTTGCGTATTGCTTATTAGCTTTTTATGCGTCGCTTTAATCATGTAAGCAATACAGGAGGTAACAATTTTGTAATCGACATAAAGAAGCGATATTGGACACCAATTCTTTATATATTCTGTCAGCTTTTCTTCTTTGGGAAAGCACAATATGATACCCTGTTTCTGTTTTACCGAGATCAAACATGTATCATATGTGTAATTTAAAGAATTCAAAACGAAATCAAAACGAAATCACGAATTCATGTACAAAAAATGTATAAAACTCCGTTGAAAACCTGTCGGCCCAGGTGACTTTACACTTTTCATACTCTAAAACAGTTAAAACAGTTAAACTACAGTAGTTTGCCTTATTATTTCACCATCAAAATTAAATGTGTATTTCATGTAAAAACGACCTATGTTGAAAATTTCCCCTAGAATATATTTCTGGTTGATTTTTTTACTGTTAAACAGAGCTAAACAAATATTTTCATCTATTATTTAGAAAATATTTTATGTTTAGAAGTTTTTTTTTTTAATTTAAAGTCAAACACAAAATTTCAAAGTAAAAATTTACATTGTATCTATAATAAATAGTGAGGAAGAAAATTCCGTCTGTGTTTAAATAATGAAAATTAAAATACCCTTGGGATAAAAATTATTTCAAAATTACCAGAAAAAACTGCTTGTCAAATTCTTTTTTAAGGAATTTAAATAAATAGTGAAAATCAAACCTGAAATGAATTCTAGAGAATGTTTTGAAGAGAGGCCCTTTTTACATGAAATGTTACAAAAATATAACGGGATAACAGTAAACACCTACAATGGTCGAAAACTACAATCACATGTACATGAAAGCTTGGCGTTGGTGACATAATTATAGCCAACTACTGTATTTGCATTAATCTACCCTGCAACGATTCACTCTCTGCGTCATATTATTTGCTAAGAAATTGGTTATTCATTATGTTGTATGGAATACAAATTGATATAGTAGTTTTTTGTTCTTTGATAACTTGGTGTACATTTTCAAGAACCAAACCGTCCTTTAATATGAATTTTGGAATTGTTTTCTCTACGTAATTACGTTGTTCTATGTTACAGAAATGTTTGATTTTCCGTGCTCATATTTGCCAGTTTGTTGTTTTGCTATTAGGATCTTCAGATTTTGTCGAATTTAAGGTAGATAGACACTAATATTCATATCCATGAGATTTTGTTGTAAGTTGGCACAATTGAAGAACCTATCATACTTACTGGAATTATGTAATAAAAAGGATAGGTCGCCATGCTTGTTGTTTCTAGAATTTAGATAGAGATTTCCTCATTTTTAGCCAATTTTTCACAGAAATTAACAAAGAATGCATAGGGAAAAAAATGGAAAGGCAATTTTTAACTTAGATAAAAATGAACCCTTTTTCCATGAGAATTTTATATAATTTTGTTAATAATTATCTTTATGTTTTAACCAAAAAAAAAAAAAGTTAATAATTATCTTTATGTTTTNAACAAAAAAAAAACAAAAAAAACAAAAACAAATGAAAAAAAACAAAAAAACAAAAAAAAAAAAACAAATGAAAAAGAAAAAAAATGGATATGTCACCATGCTGTTTAGGGAGATATTTTACAAAATTTCCATATTAAGCAATATTTACGGGAGAGGGGAGCTAATTCGTGGCAAACGGGACCATATATGACGACCAATATCTGTCGTTCAATTTTGACGTCAGAAAGCAAAAGCTGTCAAATTCTTGTTCTGGCTCAAAAATCAAACCTAACCCGTAACCGACTCCTTGTTTTTAAAATGTGCAATTTAACGGGGTAGACCTGGGTTAGGAGGAAATAACTCTGTTTGTCACTCATTTATTACCTACACAAACAAATAGAATCATTACAATAGGTTTGATCAAAATTTTAAAAAGGTGAATTTTTTCCACACAGCAAATAAATAATAATTTTGTCATGAAAGCAAATACCCAACACCCAGTTACATATAGTGAGTGCATTTTACTCTTTATTTTTGCAATGCTGTCCAAAGATAATGAAAATATGTAAAAGTCGGATTTCTTCCAAGGGAGGTAATTATATCACAGATTCGGCAATTTTATTGATTTCTACCCACTTTATATTCTAAGTTAAGAAAAAATGGAACGGTAGAATTTTACAAAAATTTTATGTATCTTACGCATACTAGTTTTCTTTCTATTCTTAGTTTTTGGTGAAAATTAAACGACAGAATTTTTTACAAGACGTGTTTATAAACGTTTAACAGACACTTAGCTATGTAACTGTGGACAGACGGAAAATGCAAAACATTACCTTCTAAATTGTAAGAAATATGTTCAAGTCCGGGAAAGAACGACTGCAACTTTAGGCAGAAATACAAGTCTCAATACCTTACTATACGGAAACCCGCTTCTTACTATCGAGGAAAACGAACGCATATTTATCACCGTGCAAACCTTTATTATTGACAGTGGTAGATTTGGTCATTATTTCAATTTTAAAACTGAAACTAATATCATCTAGTTTGAGTAGTCGAGTTGACAGTACCTAACACTTTCACGGGCGAATAATTTCATCAGTATTTAGTATTCAATATTCTGATATGTCTTTTAATTGCGCAATGTCCGATTCAGATTAGTCATTTTATTACTTGGGAAACAGATTAATATTAGCTTAGATAATGTTTCTGGATCCCTGTATCATGTTGTAGCGTTATCTTTGTAATTGTATTGCATGTATGTTATTAGTAAATAAATATGTTAAGATCTTATGGTGGCTTTGAGTTGTTATTACTCCCCTTTGGGTCGTTGTCTCTTTGACACATTCCCCGTTTCCCTTCTTTTTCCTATTAAATCACCCTACCCTGAATAATATAAAAATCAAATGAAAAATGTCTGTAATTATATATTTTTAGATGTGCTAAACCATATGTTTGTAAGCATATGCGTCTCATATGCCTGTAAACATGTTTCTCATGCATTTGTAATCGTTATTCTCATATGTTTGTAAACATGTGTTTCTCATATGTTTTTCCAAAACATATTAAAAACATGCGAAAATCAGATGTTTAACATATGTTAGAAAAGACATGAAATACATATGAAAATCATATGAAATACATATGTTCATGATCACATGAATTTTATATGTTTCAAAACATATGTTGCTATACATATGTTTTTCATATGTCCGACCAAAACATATGAAAAAATTATGAAAATCATATGTTTTTCATATGTTTTGAAAACACATGAAAAACATATGTTGCAATTTTTCCTGTGTAAGGTTAATGAGGACAGCTGTCGTGTGATCAAACCAGAAAAATGGCGGAAAAAAATTAAAAATGTTCAGAAAGGAATGAAATTTGACAGGAATGCTACTTAGCATGTGTAGAAATTAGTTTTGGTCTTAAAAATATCAAAATGGCGACCGTTGCCATGGAGACAGAAAAATAGCGGGGAAAAAATTCAAATTGCTCCGAATTGGATGGAAAGTAAGATAATTTTGAAAGAAGGCGAGAAAAAGGAAAATAATAATGAAAAGGAAGAAAATAACTGTAAAAATTAAATTAAATAGAGAGATAGTTGTGAAAAAGTAAAATAAAGCACACAAAGGGATTAGAAAAGGGGAAATAAGGATAGAATTAAACAAGAAAATTATATGTTGAGGGAAATTACCCAAGAGCAGCAAAAGCTATCTCCCCCTTCTAAACAATTAACGCAGACGTGATAAAAATACTCCCATAACAAGCCATTGTTGATTTCCCTTTTATAAAGATCCCCCAAAGAAGTTTCGAACATAACAATACCAACCCCTTCCTATAGTCAACATCAGCCAAAATATACCTACATACAGCATGTTAGGTCATTCCCGGTCAAAATGGTGACCAAAAGGAAATACACACTACTTCTGATCCCGCATGTGCACTCCTTTATCTCTCTATAGGACTCCTCAGGGTCAGTTGTCGAACTATTATGCAACATATAAAAAATAGAATTTGAAAATGACAGCCTTCTTTGTATTTATGTTTAGCAGTAGGGAAGAAAGTATCCACTTCCGGTTTGGCGCGTGCAACTTACAACTTCCTGTTCTAGTCAATTGAAGACCATATACAGTCACGTGACTATGGTAGTTTGGTTTTTGTGCTACAAGCCCAGCTGGTGACATCACTTCCGGTTTTTGTACTAGTGACGGCCATTTTTTTAGGGAGGGGGCGATGTTGTCAACTTTGAATGCCTGTAGGTCTCTTAAAAACCTGGTTTGCTATACTGATTTTTTTAATATATTATTGTTGTGATTTCAAATTATAATTCAATGAAAAAATCAAATTTTAAATGACACAATTTTTGGTCATGGCATAAAATATGGTCCGGCAAGGGCCAAAAAGGCGTAAAAAAATTGCAAGTTAAGGAAGTATTGGGGTAATTTTGAAGCTACGAGGTGGCAAGATTCAAATCTATTCTATGTTATCACATATTCAATAGTCACATCTTTTAGCACTGATGGTTATTTTCCCCCATTAACAAAACGTACATTACAGTCTGCCCTAATATACCATTGTTGTTAATATCCATGAACACCAAGGGGCAGGTAACTCTTGCCCTATATATCTCAAGAAAAGGCCTGGTAAGGGGGTTTGAAAATTTCACCTAACAACCAACTACTTTAGTACTACAATATACCCAAAAACAAAGAAATTTGAATGGTAATTTTTTTTTCTGGGTATGGTGTCCTCATTAACCTTAATAATGATCAAAATGGAGTAAAAAGTCAGCTTATACTGTTCGAACACCCATGCATTTCAGTTCAAACTATTCAAATTTACTATCATTATTCTTGCTTACTTTCACACATGTCTAGACTACAGAATTTCGCATTTGAAATAATTTTAAATCAAATACAAATTTAATTAGAGCTAACTTTATACACCGTTATCAAGTCCTGAACGGACCAAATAATATTAGGAAACAGGGTGTCTTTGATGACCACTAGACATAAAACGGGACGGTAAAAACTGTTGAAAATTGCTTAAAGTCGACATGAACATCTGTAGTTTTAATAACGAAACTATTAAACGAAAATTTTAGGCTTCCCCAGGTCTAAATTGAGCAGCGCAACAGTGTCTTTCTACCGTTAAATCTCCAGGTAGATTATTTTTACCGGAAATTGTTTTTATGAATATGACGTTTCAAACAAATGTTTAAACGTTATAATCATCCTACATCATGTTGTGGCGAGGGGCGTTTTCAATTTCTGAAACACGAATTCTCGTAGATACATCTACAGACTTTTATTTCTAATTTAACCCACATGCAGTAAATACATACATTTTATTCTGCCATAAAATAGTCATTTTACCAGGATTGAAGGTTCATATCTTCGTCGTATTTAGATCTATTTGAAATACTGTAAAGTAAAACTTTTAAAATAATAAAAACATTATCTTTTAATTAACCAAGCATTGTCGTTTTTAATGTTAAAACCTTACAGTTCTTTATTCAGAATCCTAATACTGCAAAGACCTTTCTGAAAGTGATTTTGATCTGTTGATGAGGGCCTTCTGCTTGGACATTGTTATCAATTAAGTATTTTACTATCCCGATTCATATGTGTACTATAAAATAGACAGAATATTATTTTTGTGCGGATTGATTACTTGATTTGCAATATTTGGATGTTGGTGATATTCAGGTTCTGAGCTACATTGTATCAACATATTTGGGCAATATTTTTATCGGAAAAATTTCACATTTCAAGAGATTCTGATGCTAGGATACTGTATTGCATTTTTATTTGCAACATTATTATAAAGACATTCTTCCATAAGTTTGCTTGTTAAAGGTTTTTTTTTACTAGTATTTGAAATGAATGTGAATGGATAATAGCAAAAGTATGGATTGTTTATTAATTTTAAGGCTATACACCTGGTGTATTGTGTTTAGATTATATAAGCTGTCTACAAATAATTCAGCTTTTGCCTCTATGCATTGGTCAGGTGTTGTAATAAGAGCATTGTCTAAAGCATTAATTTATACAACAACAACAACAACAACAAATAGGTTCTTACAATACATTTCACATTTAAAACATATACATGTATATCAAAATGGATAATCCTTCAGTAACAACATGAAAACAGGAGGTCGGTTCTTCATGAATAAGAGACATGGATTTCTCGTATTTCATTGGTCGTTGATCACCTCGAAGAGCCTGAAATTAGAATTTAATGGTGCCGTATGCTAAAACCTCGAGACCTCTGATTTTTTTTCACTGTAGGAGTTTTTGTTCAGTGGAGTTGACTGCCACCATCTAGCAGAGGGTAATCGGAAAGGGCTAGTCATAGAATTACGAATTTCTTGCTGGTGGTACTATAAATTGGTAGTTTATGCGTGTCGAAGGAACGCCTGAGGATTTCCTCTGATTTATATATTCAAGCACAATTTATTTTGATAATTTTTTTTTAACAAAACTGCGAATATTATCTAAGAATGTAATCATCCAATGTAATCAACAAGCCTCAAAATATAAGGGACTCAGTCAACAATAAAAATACCGATATTATTGACTCCTTTTTCCGTTATAATGTACAGTGTTGAAAAAGTGGATGTAATCGTCATGATGAACCCCGAGAGCAGTGCAACCAGTTGTATGGACAAGGCAAGCCTCCCCCACTGTGTATGTATGCATCAATCGCAATGCGGAAGCAATAAGACGTAACTTTTCAAATCTAGTTATTAATAATATAAATATTAAATTCAAACATTTACTCATTAAATAACAATACTTTTACCTGAACCGGAACTGAAATATATCAAAAGAACTAATATCAAGATCCAATAAATAGAACACAATCTCTTCATTCTAAATATTTTAAAATTGCCAATTCTTTTTTTTAATCACAGGACATAGTCTGTTGTACAATTTGATAAAATTTTACCAAGTAGCTGTTGCTATCTCAGATTGACACGTTTTTATCAATACATATCAACAAATCAGTTTTATGTCATGTATTTCATATTTATCGAGTGGTTCGTTTTAATACGGGACAAATAAAAAATTTTTGCATAACTAAAAAAAAAATATTACACGTAAAATATATTACGTATTTGTTTGGGAAAGATAAATACTTTGTTTACATGAAGGTAAGACAAATGAATATTTAAAATTTAGATAAAAAATATGCAAAAGAATAAAATCTACCCCAAACTTGGAGAAGTTTTTCTTATTCAATTTGCAAGTCTAAATCTATTATTATGTAACTGTAATCTAATCTAATAGAGTGTCCACATTTGGATTCTTGCCAATAATTTATAAACTTTGCCCCGCTTACAGCTTGAATATGCTAAGAGAACTGAAAATTATTTCAGGCGTTTCCTGTAATCACATATGATGTTCTTCTCAGAAATGATATATGATAATGCGTGTGTGTTTGTCCTTTGCCATATTCAATTATTACCTAAACAATACAGACTTCTACTTACTAATATCAAGATATAACCGTAAATTTTTGCACATTTGTTTTCTGCCTTTGTTATATTTTCATTTTCTATGAAACCATTTTGATAATTCTTTTAAAAACTAAAACGCTACTGTAATGATTACAACATATTCTAATATGGGAACAATGGAAACCATGACGACCAGCCATATGAAAATCTCCAATAACATTATGACCGACGTCATAAGAGCCTTTACGCAGAAACAGACGACGTCATAATATGTTTTGAGCACAAAAACGTCAGTAAGTCTTATGTACACTATAGGTCCGCGCAGATCATTAAATGCCATATTAGAATCGAAATAATTCATGTTCGCCGGTGGTTTGTAGTCGATTTACATATGGGTGTCCATTATTTTCGTTTATTTTACCCCTCGCTCCGCTACGCTACGCTCTGGGTAAAATATTAACGAAAATAATGGCCACCCATATGTAAATCTCCAACAAACCACCGGCGCCCATGAATTATTTCTTAATTTAATATTTGTGACATGTACCAGGAAAGTCGATATATAAAGAATAATGGAATTACAAAAACAGGATAACAGCAAACACCTACAATGGCCAGGAACTACAATCACATGCCACAATTTACAAGCAAACTGCACCAGAATAACAATAATGAAAACAAGAAACAAACATAAATAACGATAGGAACTCGG
>MJUU01019477.1:0-10788 GCA_002080025.1 Modiolus philippinarum
TTCAATCATATTCATGCTTCAAAGACATTAAATTTTAATTTCACAACAAAAGACTTAAAATCTACTTTTCCAAGCATATTCATTCTAAAAAGACATTAAAATTTAACTAAGCAACATATAAACTCCTTCGAATGGTTATAAGAAATTAAAATTTTCAAAAAAATTGGGTTATTTTTAATAATTAAGTTAAAACCAAAGACTTAAAATCTACTTTTCCAATCATAGTCATTCTAAAAAGACATTAAAATTTAACTTCGCCACATATAAACTCCTTCGAATGGTTATAAAAAATAAAAATTTTCAAAAAAATTGGATGGTTTTGGTTATTTTCAATAATAAACTTTAAACCGAAGACTTAAAATCTACTTTTCCAACCATATTCATGCTAAAAAGACATTAAAATTTAACTTTGCAACATATAAACTCCTTCAAAATGTTATTATAAAGTATAATTATAAAAAAAATTGAATTGTTTTGGTCATTTTTAATAATTAAGTTAAAACCAAAGACTTAAGATCTACTTTTCCAATCATATTCATTCTAAAAAGACATTAAAATATAACTTCGCAACATATAAACTCCTTCGAATGGTTATAAAAAAATAAAATTTCAAAAAATTGGATTGCTTTGGTCATTTTCAATAATAAAGTTGAAACCGAAAACTTAAAATCTACTTTTCCAACCATATTCATGCTAAAAAGACATTATAATTTAACTTTGTAACATATAAACTCCTTCGAATGGTTATAAAAAATTAAAATTTTCAAAAAAAATGGATTGTTTTGGTCATTTTCAATAATAAAGTTTAAACCGAAGACTTAAAATCTACTCTTCCAACGATATTCATGGTAAAAAGACATCAACTTTCAACTTCAGATCATATAAACTCCTTCAAAGTGTTACAATCAAGTTTAATTTTCAAAAAACCTGAATTGTTTTGGTCAATTGTTATTATTAAGCTTAAACTGAAGACTTAAAATCTATTTTACCAATCATATTTATCTACATATTAATAATATTTTGTCTCAGCGTTGCAGAATATCCCCGTCGTGGACCTCAAAATTTAACATAGAGAAGCCTATGTACCTATTTTGTCGTTCATAGAGATCGACAAGTGTTGCTGGAAAAATATTTTTCCTAATTAATGTGCAGTTTTCTTCAAATTATCGTGCTTCAATTTAGCATTTTTATGGAGTGATGCAATTTATATTTAAAGAAGATGTCGACAAACACGATTTCCATATCGTCAAAATCCACTCATCACAATACTATGTCACGTGGTCAGCATTTCATAACACCTTTGGCTTGACCTACATTCCAAGGCGTGGACAGAAAACACACGTTAGAAAATAAGGATTGTAGTAAATCAGGTATAGAATGCATAGTTTCTTTGTGCATGTGAATGCATTTTTGCACAAACAATACTAACTGACTGTAGCATTTTACTGTCCCAGAAAAATGCGCATGAACGGTTTGGAGAACTTAAGAAATAGCTTCGAAACGTGGAAAGCGCGATCCAAGTCCATTCGCTATTTGCATGATTTGTCAGTTTTCTATATTTTCTGTTGATTATTCCCAGCATAACAATAATAATACCACTAGATTCAGTACTTTGTTGCACAATATCATATGTTGCACATGACTCGCGAACTGTTAACAGGCGCCGATCCAGGCAATTTGAAAAGGGCGGGTCCAAATACAATTTAAAGTAAACATCGCCGAGTGAAGCGAGGTGCGAAAATTTTTTGGGTTTTTCTTAGTTAAACACTAGCATATTTATTAAAAATAAATGATTGCCAAGAAAAAAGGGGGTTCCAACCCACAGGACCCCCCTCCCCGGAACCCACCCCCTTTGGATCCACCAGTGGTTAAAGTTTCCAGACTCAGGTGAAAATTCCAGTCCCCTCCCTAATATGTCATGTAATCAGCTATACAAGTTGTTACCACGAGTTGTTAGTCTGAGATGATAAAAACTTACCTGAAATTGAAAGCTCGATGTTGCCCGTATGTGACAGGGTGCATTAATCAGTTTGCTCTAAAGTGGGGACGGTCATGCTATGCACTCTTGGCGCAGCGGTTTATTTGATAGTTTTTCCATCAAAAATGTTACATTGTATTTAAAAAATTTCCATTCCAGAGTTATGGAACTTCGAATGATATACTATCTTGAAAACGATGAAGATCCCTGCCCCTAAACCAAATATTTTTTGATTACATATACTTTGAATTTTCCAAAATTAAGGAAATTAGTTTTTATTATTGTTGTTACCACGAGTTGTTAGTCTGAGATGATAAAAACTTACCTGAAATTGAAAGCTCGATGTTGCCCGTTTGTGACAGGGTGCATTAATCAGTTTGCTCTAAAGTGGGGACGGTCATGCTATGCACTCTTGGCGCAGCGGTTTATTTGATAGTTTTTCCATTAAAAATGTTACATTGTGTTTAAAAAATTTCCATTCCAGAGTTATGGAACTTCGAATGATATACTATCTTGAAAACGATGAAGATCCCTGCCCCTAAACCAAATATTTTTTGATTACATATACTTTGAATTTTCCAAAATTAAGTAAATTAGTTTTTATTATTGAAAACATTAATAATACTTTATCTTATGGGATCACTACTCCTAAACCAAAAATATCTTTATTACTCGCGATAAGATGAACTGATAGATACAAATGAGAAATCATCTGGGGGTGGTGCCCTGCCGTGCCCTCACCAATTAAGAATGATATACTATCTTGAAAACGGCTGAGATCCTCGCACTTAAGCCAACTATTATTCGATTACACATGATAAGATTAATTTTCACATACCAGAATTCCCTTGCCTCTTGCATCAAGTTAGATCAGATTGAGTTCTTAGTCCGTCCGTCCTTCCTTCCGAGGTTTGTTGCACTTTTCTCAGCTACTGCAGGGCCAATTTATTTCATATTTAGTATTTGACTTTATATATATATATAGGGAGAATGTCATTTTGGTCACCCTATAATATCAACTTCCAGCTGTTTGGCAGGACTTCTAAATCCATTTTTCCTTTTATTGAACATTTCGTCGCATTTTTCTCTCAAATTTTGTATTTTACTTTATACACAGGGGGAATGTGTCGTTTGCCATTTTGGTCACCATATGCTATCAACTTCCGGTTTGGCTTGACTTAGCCATTTTTACCTTTTTCATGTTTATTGAACATAGTGAAAATTTTCTGGGCCGATTTATTTCAAATTTAGAATTTGACTTTATATATAGGGGAATGTGTTGTCTGCCATTTTGGTCACCTTATGATATCAACTTCCTGTTTGGCGGGACTGAGGAATTTTTCTCTTTTTAATGTGTAAAATAATAGGAGTGGGGCCGTATACTTAGCACGACAACACCTGCAACCTAGAGCTCGATGTTTTGATTTATTATTATGAATTTCACAAGTTATTCTTCTGTGCTTTAATTTCAGGAAGATAGATTAGCCATTATTGACATTGCACAGTGTAATTCATGTACATACAATGAAATTTGCCTCAACTTAAAGATGTCTTTCTTGATAAATGTTTGAGATGGCATATCTTATACATTTTTACTAATGCACATGCATATATGTACATGTACACAATTTATATCTGTTTTTCCAATAGCTTCAATATCATAATTAAATTATTTTACAAAAAATCAATTATCCTACACTCAGGTCTGACATATTTCACACATTAAAGTAAACACTAGCAGATTTTGGTGTTAACACCAGCAAACTCCCTGCTGTTAATTACAAAGAAATATACTGGCAAGTCATAAAAATCAATGTAAACACCAGCATTCCACCTTCAATTGTCAATGTTTTCATTCATGTCAGACCAGGGTGTTTTGTAACTGAAACGCTCTGTGTGCAGTGTATAAAAAACTCTACATTCTGAATCCCCAGTGTAGATGGAGGCATGAAAATTTTTAGAGTATTAAGGGATTTTTCTCCCATCTCTCAGGGCCGAATATTGGCCCTTTCCCAATGGCAATTTCCTTACTTTTTTCCTAATTTGTAGTAAATAAATTCCCAATTTTCAAATAGTTACTAGGCCTACTAAATTTGGTTATTAGGATGAGGATATCAAATTATTTCTGTATCAAGTTATCGTCATATTAACAAAACCAATCGTCAAACCATCCTGTTTTTAAACTTTCTGACAAGTACCTACACTTTATTTACAGAAAACATTTCAAGGATGCATGAAATTGGAATACCATTTTTGTGTAAATATTCACGATAGATAGGTCAAAATCAAGTGAAAGCAGTCCTAAGGCAGACAAATCGAAAAGTCCAGCGGTCTTGCAGGACATTCGGTCAGGCAAATAAGGAAAAGCTGCCAGAACGAAGATAAATTTACAGGACCACAGTTTCATCTCATATAGGAAATGTCAATATTTTACGTGACATTCGGTCCTGCTCGCTGATAATTTTTGCCAGACCGACTCAAGTTTTGCCCGATTTGTCCTTCAGTCAGGCAGTTTTCGATATGTCCATACAGCTGTATGGTTTGTCAACAAAATTGCAAATGACAAACTTTATATATAATTCGGAACAAGATAGGAGAAAAAACTTTCCGGATTTTGTATCGTATTACTTCTGCAGGCACCTGAAAATTTTCATTTCACATTTTCTCATTAAAGAATTGTGCAACTGAAGGTAACAACTTTAATTAACATGGATTCATGTTTTTTTCTAACTGCCTGCCAGGTTTTCATGAATATGTTTCTGGTGTTATCATAAGCTTTTTGATATAGTTGTAATATATAAAAATACGAAATTTTACAAAATCAAATCAAATGAATGGTTTTATCTAGATTAACATCAATTTTAAAGATTCATATTACGATTTCCCAAAATTCATCTATTGTCGATAAAAAATTCCCAAATTGGATTAATGCTATTTAAAAAAAATGCTATTTCAAAAAAAACCCCTGAAAAATCCCTGAACTGTATTTATCAGTATAACATCAGGATATTTATTTAAAAATATGCGATTGTCGAAAAAAGGGGCGGTTCCAACCCCAGAATCCCCCTCCCCTTTTTGGATCGCCAATGTAGGGGTAATTGAAAACTATTTTGGGGGAATTCCATTGCAGACTTTTGATGAAATTTTGCAATCCCAATTAATGTAGCTTAACATGCCAAAAGAATGCACCCTTTCATGAATTTCATGAAAAAAAATTAGCATGAATAGATCATGTTCCCAGAGAAGCTTTGTTTACATTGTATTTGGAAGTCTGAAGTAACCCTAGCATCAAAATAAATACACACCAAAGACCAAGATGTATTGTTGAATAATTCATATTACATGAATATTTATGAGATCTGCGCAGAGAAAAGACTCACAAAACTGAGTGTGTTAAATTTATTTCTTAATCTTAGTAAGAAAATTTATTCTGAGTGTGTAAGAATAATTTCATAGTGCATATTTTTATTTCTCGGTGCATTTTAACAATCTCAGTGCATTTTAAAAACTGTCAGTGTAATTAAAAAATCTTGATGTGTCTTCCTCAGTAGTTGTGAAGAGAATGGCGTGCCATACATGTAGTTCCAGCCTATTAAATAAAAAAAATTGGACAGAATTTTTTATTAGTTCGCCTCAATGAAGTTGAGGGGGACTATTGGAGTACCCCTGCCGTCCGCATCCGCCTCCACATTTGGGTATATATCTTAGTAACTATGCAGTGTAGGGTCTTCAAACTTAACATGCAGGTGCATCTTGGGTTAACTTACAGCCTCCAAGAAAATTAGGTCTCTCTGACCTATATTTTTCGCTGGAGTGGCTTGCATTCAAATTTACATTTTAGTTCATATCTCAGTTACTATACATAGTACTATAATCTAACTGTGCATATGCATGCATCTCTGATGGTAGGTCAGCATCTAGGCAAAATTAGGTCACTTTGACCTATATTTTCTGCTTGAGTGACTTACATTTAAGTTTACATATCTGAGTTTAGATCTCAGTCACTGTTCATGGTAGGATCATCTAACCTTGCACATGCATGCATCTCTGATGGTAGGCCGGCATCCAGGCAAAATTAGGTCACTTTGACCTATAATTTCGGCTTGAGTGACTTACATTTAAGTTTACATATCTGAGTTTAGATCTCAGTCACTGTACATGGTAGGATCATCTAACCTTTCATGTGCATGCATCTCTGATGATAGGTCAGCATCCAGGCAAAATTAGGTCACTTTGACCTATATTTTTTGCTTGACTGACTTGCATTCAAGTTTACGTTTAAGTTCAAATCTCAGTCACTGTACATGGTAGGATCATCTAATTGGCATGTGCATGCATCTCTGATGGTAGGTCAGCATCCAGTCAAAATTGATTGGGTCACTTTGACCTACATTTGCCACTTGACTGACTTACATTCAAGTTCATGTCAGGGATCAGATCTCAGGTACTGTACATGGTAGGATCATCCTGCATGTGCATTCATCTTTGATGGTAGCTCAGCATTCAGACAAAATTAGGTCACTTAAACCTACATTTTACGCATGAATGACTTACATTTATGTATACATCGGAGTTCATAGCTCAGTAACTGTGCGTTGTTGGTTCAGGTTACCTTGCATATGCATGCAATTTTGATAGTATGTCAGCATACAGGCAAAATTTGGTCGCTGTGACAATGTGGCCTGACGAGGGGAACTTCATTATCATTGATTACCTATGTTTTTAAGATATTACAATTTATGTAGATCATAAATCATATATTCCAAAAATAAAATAAAAATGATATGTCACTGATCATCTGTTCCTGATATCTGGCGTTGAAAATCAGGTCAAATTCAGGATTTATCAGTGATATTTACAAAGAATATATTTATAGTGAACTGTTAGAACATGCTTACTGTCTGGCTATCTTATGAAATGGATACCAGACTGATTTTTACTATTATTTGATATTTTTGAGACATACACTTCAGTCACATGTATCTGTTGAGCTTATATTAAATCTATATTGTGATGCTGTTAAATTAAGAGAGATATTTTATTTAGTTTAACATGTTTAAGAAATACACAACATTTACTGCAAAAGGGAGATTATTCGTGGGAAAGTGTATATTATGAATTTGTCAATTCATTATGACGTCTCAATGAAAAGGCTGAAATAAAACATTCCAGCTTAAAAATCTAGTCAATTCCGCATCCAACTTGATATTCAGTATGTGCCAATCTAATGCACTGTGTCAATCCACCTAAACTACCAGACCAGATAAGTTCCTAAATGAGATACCACTGATTGAAATCAACTATAGTTTATTATACATTGTACATGTAACTCTTATCTCCAATAGGCCATAATTGAAATATCCTAAATTATCATCACAACCGGCCCAAATTTTTTTTTCACCGCCTGAAATTTTTTTTTAAATTTTGGCCAATTTGGATAAATTTCTTTTAATATAATCATGAATATGGCAGCATTTCACACAAAATTTATAAAAATGTAAGATACAATTCGCTCGCCCACTCCAAATTTTTAATGGATGAGAATTTAGGAATTATTTTATAATGGCCTCAGACATTTGTTGTCAGAGACTGTATTTTATAGACCCCTTCAGTGGAAAAGTTCAAATGTACCTATTGTATACAAAAATATGAAAAAACACCCCCGTTCGTCAGAACCTCCCATCACCCAATATTGTACTGGTAGAACACATTTTTGTGTTTTGAATAGATCTCGATGGGGTAGCTGCTAGCAGTGCATGGTTGGCATCTTACATAAAGTAAATGAGAAACAGAGTTGCCACAAAAAAGTGCATGTAAAATCGGGAAAAGAATGTTTTGCACAAAGTGGGAAACACTGGAGAAATTCCTGTGAACCACGAAAGGGGAGATTGTTCTGGCCAATCAAGAGTCTTTGTAAATACTGATATGCACTTTAAAAGATTTTTCCATGTCTTATTTCCTGCGTATAATTATTTTTTAAAGCCAATTGCAATCCAGCTTCCTACATATTACCCACTGTATAGTTACTATCATAAAAGAGGGCGATTGGACCTTTTTGGAAGTTTTTATACGCCCGTCAAAAGACGGACGTTTTATGGTATACCCTCCGTCCGTCCGTCCATTAACTTTTTTGTTTCCAGAGATTTTTTCTGTAACCGCTTGACATATTGATTTCATATTTGTATATGAGTATATCTAGCTGAGATACAGATAAAAGTTCGCATTTGGTTCCAGTCATTTGATTTTGTACAAAGTTATGGCCCTTGGACTTAGTGAAATTTATTTTGAGAAATATAGGTTTCCAGAGTTTTTTTCCTGTAACTGCATGACATATTGATTTCATATTTAGTATATGAGTATATCTAGGTGAGATACAGTTCAAGTATGATTTTGGTTCCAGTGGGTTGATTTAATATGGCCCTTGGACTTTGTGAAATTTAATTTGATTTTTGTTAATTGTTATACCTTGGTAAGGCACATATTCTGTTTGTTTTTTTTTTCAATCAAAATTTTGTTGTGGTCCTACAATGCCATAAAGTTCGACTTTACAGTGGACGGGCGTATCGTGCGCTGTTGCCGCAGCAGTTTATTAAACTTAGAAATCCTGCATTTGTATAATTTAAGCCCGGGATGTTTGGAAATAAATTAAGGGGATCGAAATTTCATTTGTATTTAATTAAGTACCTTTGCAGTTTAGGAATTTATATGTTATAATAAAGATGTGATGTAAGGATGATCCCCGTGATCTCCCTAAATAAAAATCATATTTTCTTCCATTATACATTGTACATGACAATTTGTCAGCTTCTAGTAGTAATTTTTATGTTACCATATGTCAATATTTGCATTTGTCAATATTTGCTCTGTGCATTAGCAGATTCAGACATGTTGCAACCTCCTCCCCCCTTTTCTTGAAAAGTGGAAATTCCTAGCATTGGCTAATCCTGAATGCAATTAGCATCATTGATTCCATAGTTTATTTCTCAGTGCTTGGACCCCTCCCCTTTTTGTCATGCCTGTGGCAAAAAGTCGCGAAAGCGAGACTAAGGTATAGTGTTTCTTGGGGCATATCGGCGGCATCAACAATTGCAAATTATTGTGAATTAACAAGCAAATGTTAGTTATAAGTCCATAGTATTTGATGTGCAGTTGCATCAGTATTGGTAGGACTCAAATCCCTACTTAGGTTGTGGCCCTGGCCCCTTAGTGAGTGATCAGTAAGTTTTTCATAAGCAGAGTTTGTACAGCCTCTACCACTAGTCCTAGCCACTTAACTTTGACATGCAGTTGCATCTTGAGAAGTATGTACCGATTTCATGTCCAGATGTTGGCCCTGGTCCCTTAGTCACACATGAAAGATCACCTTAAGTTTTAGCTAGCAGTTAGCCTGTACCAGTAGTCCTGGCTACTTGATATCATATTTGACATGCAGTTTGGTTTGGAGGAGTATAAACAGATTCCACGCTCAGATGATGGCCCTGGCCCCTTTGTAAAAATGAATGAGTGATCTAATCATACAGTCCCTGGATCAGTCAACATTCCATTTTGACTGATCGTTGACTGGTGAGTGATCGCTGAATGATCGCTGAATCATGACTTTTGACGGCTGACGGATAGTAAAATTAACTGATGACTAATGAATGATGCGACTCTTGACTCTTGAATCATGACGGATGACGAATAGACAGAAATCTAATTAATTATGCACGGATGATCGGTGACGGATGACTGATACAGGTAAATTGAAAAATTACCGCCGAAACGAATCTCACCGAGCGTTGATTTATTATTCCTAGTAAGATCAAAAGTCATTATCAATACATGTATCTGATAGTTCTTAGCAATTCAAGAACATGAAAAAAATGTGATTTAAAAAATACTTAAGAATCTTCATTTTAGTCAAATAGAGGAAATGGGGTAAATGTCAAGGAGACAACATCCCATATCCAGGTTAAAACGACCCAAAACAAAGCATGTATACCGGTCAGTGCAAAAATTTCTCTTTACACATTATTTGTTTAAAATTCCATAAATATGAAAAATTGGTTAAAAAATTGTAAAAATGTAAAAATGTGATAAAAAAATTACTGATAAATTTTCATTTTAGTCATTAAACATATACCGGTCAGTGCAAAACTTCCCTTTTACACATTATTTTGTTCCAATTCAATGAAAATGAAAAAATGGGATAAAAAAATTATTGATGAATCTTCATTTTAGTCATTACATATACACCGGTCAGTGCAAAACTTTCCTGTTACACATTATTTTGTTTCAAAATTCCATGAAAATGAAAAATGTGATAAAAAAATTACTGATAAATCTTCAATTTAATCATTAAATATGTACCGGTCAGTGCAAAACTTTGCTTTTAAACTTTATTTTGTTCAAAATTCCATGAAAATGAAAAAATGTGATAAAAAAATTACTGATGAATCTTCATTTTAATCATAAAATATATACCGGTCAGTGCGAAACTTTCCTTTTACACATTATTTTGCTAAAAATTCCATGAAAATGAAAAAATGGCATAAAAATTACTGATGAATCTTCATTTAAGTCATTACATAGACACCGGTCAGTGCAAAACTTTCTTTTTACACATTATTTTGTTAAAATTCCATGAAAATGGAAAAATGTGATAAAGAATTACTTATGAATCTTCATTTTAGACAAAACATAGACACCGGTCAGGGCAAAACTTTCCTTTTACACATAATTTTGTTAAAATTCCATGAAAATGAAAAAATGTGATAAAAAAATTACTGATAAATCTTCATTTTAGTCATTACATAGACACCGGTCAGTGC
>MJUU01019477.1:21153-37151 GCA_002080025.1 Modiolus philippinarum
TGAACAATGGTGAAGGTTTCAGGTCTCTACGACTTATCATTTGGGAGTATTTAGCATTAACGGAAACTCAAAATCTTTCAAAGGGCAATAACTCATATAAAGAGTCGACAAATCTCTTCGGACCAAATGTAACAAAGTTGCGTCTCATGATAATGAACATTTTTCCTATGATATGTTTTCAGCCTTCTATTACGGTTTACGAGTTGAAGCGATAACAAGGCTAAAGGTCATCACTGACCTTGACCGGTGACCTTTGACCTTGACATTTTTAGATGGCCATATATGACTTATGAACAATGGTGAAGGTTTCAGGTCTCTTCGACTTGCGGTTTCTGAGAAAAAAAAAATTACGGAAACCCAAAATTATTCAAAGGGCAATAACTCAAGAAATACCATACCGCACAGTTTTGGTCTAAATGTAATGAAGTTCCGCCATGACTCAAGGAACATTTTACTCATTACTCTTAATCAGCTATCTTTTACGGTTTTCGAGTTTAACGGATAACAAGATTTTTTGTTCCTGGGCAGATAACTCCGTTACTAAAAATAGGTCAAGATGCTTGACTCAGTTTTGAGATCCCACAATGATGTCGATTTATCACACCAAGTATCGAAATGATATGTCGCGTAGTTTTTTCACAGCTTTTGCGGCGGACCAAAAAGAATAAAAAAAAATAATCCGAAGAATTACAATAAGGTCTTTCACTGTGGTGAAAGACCTTAATAATAATCGGAAGAATTACAGTAAAGTCTTTCACTGTGGTGAAAGACCTTAATAATCGGAAAAATTACAATAAGGTCTTTCACATGTGGTGAAAGACCTAAATAAGAAACGGGACAAAAACAATAAGTCTTCCAAACTTCGTTTGGGAGACTTAATGATAATAAGAAACGCAACAAAAACAATAAGTCTCCCAACTTCGTTTGGGAGAATTAATAAGAAACGCAACAAAAACAATAAGTCTCCCAACTTCGTTTGGTAGACTTAATAATAAGAAACGGTGCAAAAACAATAAGTCGCCAAACTTTGTTTAGGCGACTGAATAATAAGAAACGCAACAAAAACAATAAGTCTCCCAAACTTCGTTTGGGAGACTTAATAATAAGAATTGAGTAAAAACAATAAGTCTCCCCAAACTTCGTTTGGGAGACTTAATAACAGAACGTTTGGCTTATATATAAAAACACACATTTATACATGGCATTGAAATTTGACATCCTATTTACTTTTACTTTGCCCAATATCGTATTTTTAAGTACCGTAATATAAACCATATATTATCATGCATGTACATTGTACATTTAGTCTTGGTCAGCAGAGAAATACCTTGGCATACTAATATAAACAATGTGACGCAATCGATCGGTTAATTATAGCATCTTAGACATAAATAAAGACACGGGCATTTAAATTATCCAGTGAACATAATCCCCGCTAAAAGCGCCCTACCTCTTTTCAAGGGAAATCCTCACGAGTTACCGGATTAATTGGACCCACTATGGCTACTTTGAAAAACCTTTACATTGAAGCGATATTAACTAAATACCGAAGTTACGAAGCTACTGTGAATTTTTTTCTATATATGCGCATTTCGATAACTTATGTCGACAACTTATGTCTCTTCAGTGCAGATAAAATCTAAACGTTTGGAAGACCATAAACCTAAAAATGTTCGAAAAAATGATAGAGAACCAATGACCAATATGATCTAAATGTAATGGTAAATGTAACAACAACCCATTTTACTTTCAGTTCTATGACCTTTGTCATCAATCAAGCAGAATCCAGTCTATATAATTTTGAAGACATATGCATTAAGCTTTATGATTAAAGCCGAGGATTTCGAATGAATTATCAAAATAACGTAAAATTGGGTATTGTTAGATCTTCCATGCTGAAACTGTAGGAAGCAACCGATAGCAACTGATAGATCTAATTTTCATTAGATTGACTGAAACCGATAAAGATCTCAGAATTTGTAAAATCATTAATCAAGGGAATACTATTGAATAGAGAATACTCCTGAAGAGTTACAAAATGTATTTACAGATTTTATTTACCATTAACGATGATGAACAAAAACGGTTCTGTTATCCTTAATAGACACAACAAATATACATTTTAAATGTCTTTGATACAATTGTATTATATTAAATAAGAAAAAGAAGGGAAACGGGGAATGTGTTAAAGAGACAACGACCCTAAGGGGAGCAATAACAACTCAAAGCCACATAAGATCTTCAATGAACGGTGAGGAAACCCCACACCCAACGGTAGGTCGGAGTTGGCCCCTAAATAAAAGAGTAATCAAGTTCAGCGAAATAAGCATCTTCCTAGACTCCGATAGACATAAAGTGAACTAACTAGAAAACAGACAAGACACACAAAGGCTTAATAAATTTCCTGACTTAGGACAGGCGCAAACCTGCTGCGGCGGGGTTAAACTAGTTTTATTGGATCCAAACCTTCCCCCTATAGCCAATGTGATAAATAAAAAAACGATCGTAACAACAGTAAAATTCAGTTGGCAACAGGACTGAGTCAGCTGTGAAAAATGAAACTGAAAGAACTAAATATACGGACATCAACATGAAATCACAAGAGACTACTAGCAGTTAACTGACATGCCAGCTCCAGACCCATTACCAACTGACAAATTAAGTTATGTACCCTCAGTATACAGCTTCCATCAAGATCCCTTCCTGTGAGGAGTTTAGCGTAATGATTTCATGTATATACCGGAATACATAACCCGTGTCCATGCAATACTGATTTTAGAAATTTAGAATGTGTTTAGTTAAAATGCAAAGACCCTATCAAAAAATCAATGTTAATACCAAAGAAGGCCATACGTAATGACTTGACGACAATACCGTAATTATAACCCTTATGAATTAGACGATTTAAAGGTTTTATAAGTTTGTTAGGCGAGTGTAAGTATTTTTTACTTTTATGTAAAACATTACCATAAAATAAGGGGTGTGAAATGCCAGCCTTGATAAGATGTTTACAAAACAACGGCAGTAGAATACCGAAGGAACAAGGGAAACGATGACTACAAAAATCGAAGTCCAAAGACATGGCAGAAACGGTAACAGATAAAAACAAAGACAAAACAAGGACGTGAGACAGCTACAATGCACGGAAATAAAAAGATAACATTAAGAACTAAGGCACTCATAGTGTGAACTCCCATGAAAACCGGGAGTGACATCAGGTGCTCCGGAAGGGTAAGCATGTCCTGCTCCGCTAGCGGCACCCGTCACACTATCAGTGAGTCAATCCTGGGTTAAGTCAAATCCGGTTATGTCAAATCCGTGAAGACGTGAAATTTAGCTGAAAATGTCCGTTTTCATTTGGGACACAGACACGTCATATCTGTCAATGATGTCATGGTGACGGCCATAGAATTTCTAAAGGGATGAAAGTAACAAAGGCTGAACAAATCCCTGACTAAGCAGCTTTTGGGACAGTGTTTTTGCTCTAACTAAAAAGTCACTGTATAAACTGCATGCCCGACAGTAACGAATCAACTGTGAAATGTACACTCCATAGGCTGGAGAGGCAGGTATATTGCTGCTCAGAAAGGGAAAGTTCACAATTGGGAAGTTAAAATCATCACGTTGCATTGTATTCACGAACTAAGTCTTTATATCGATGATAAAATTTAGTAAAGGTTTTAACTAGTTTATGATAACGAAAACCTTGATGTAATAGTTTTTCAGTTATGAAAAGATTCCGTTCATTAAAATCGCAAACTTTATTACATACTTGAGCAAATCGAACAAGTTGAGATATGTAAACACCATATGACGGCGCTAATGGAACATCATCATTAAACTCTCTTTAAACTTTACAGTTATGGCGTGTTTGTCCGTGTGAGAATTTCTCATACGTTTACTAATTCATTTATTTTTTTCAATTTGGCTGTTCAATATTTTCATTATTTTTACTAAAATGTTATAATCTGTACACACGACTATTTTTGCCCTTTCAACCAAAGTTACACTGCAAGGTTTGCCTACATCTATTTCGATGTGCCCCGTGTTGTCTATCGATGTTGTTTTTGTCCTTATTTTTGTCTTTCGTCGGGCTACCTAATGACAAATATTTGTAGGCATACATTGCCCGATTTTACCTTTTTTCTCATTGACCGCTCCCGACATGTGTTGCTTCAATGACATATTTTAGCTGCGATCGATGTTGCTCAACATTTTTATTCTCTTCTTGTAACCCTGGTGCTTTCAGCTGGATAACCCTGAGCATCGCCCAAGTTGGCACTCCATGGCGGGTGGGGAGCAAGGGAGTGACCTTGATATAATTTTTGTCAAGAATACCGCTTAAGTGCACGCTAGGGGCCTTCTTGATCTCGCTTGAGGGGGTGAATATTATTCACCTGTAGTTGAAGACCCTCAGGCGACATCAAGATGAAGACAGGAATAAAAGCCCTGTCCTTGATAAACTGGAGTTTTCTATGTATCGTGTGCGTTTTTGTCACATGTACATTCACTCCATATCCTTTCATTTTTTCTATCATGTAATCGTGGTGAAAATTGGTGAAAGACCTTACAATTGTTCTCTGAACAATTGTCTTTTTAATTATTATTTATAAATGGAAAAAGAATTATCATTTATCATATTGAATTGTAAATATCAATAAATGAAGTTGTTTGAATATTTACAAATTATTTCTATATATAAGAAATAAGCTAAATTTATAAATATTAAAAAAAAACGTATATATTTACAGTTAATATTAATATTTGTAAATGAATTGTACATAATAAATGAATTACACGTATTAAATGAATTATAAATATATAATTAATCTATATATTAATAATATTATTTATATTTACAGATGAATTATAAATATTTATAATAAATTGTTTATATTTATAAATCAGGAAAAAGTGGACAAAAACCTGACTGATTTATAATTATAATTATTCATAATAAATGGTCAATATTTACAAATAGTTTTTAAATATTCATGATTTAATTGTTAATAGTCAGAATTCAATTGCAAATAATAATAATTCTTTTATCAATATTAATAATTGGAAAAGAATTATTTATATTTATAAGTGAATTGTAAATATTAATAAATCAATTATTAATATCAATAGATTAATTATAAAATGTATTACTGATATGTTAATATTAATAAATGAATAATAAATATATATAAATGAATATAAATATTTATTAATTATTTGTTGATATTAATAAATGAATTATAAAAACATATCAATGAATATAAATATTTACTAATGATTTGTTGATATTAATAAATGAATTATAAATACATATAAATGAATATAAATATTTAGATATAAGCAAGAATTATGACTTTTAATTAACAAATTCTTGGTATTCATCATTGTTGTCAATTTAAATGTTTGAAATTAAATTAATAATAAATAGCAAAAACTTTTTAATGAGTTATAAATATTAGTAAATCAATTATTTATATTTATGATTCAATTAAAATATTAACAAATGAATTATAAGTATTTACAATTGATTATTGTTTGATTTATAAACATTGACAATTCATTATAAACGTTTATAATTCATCTGTTAATTTTATTAATATTAACAATTAATTTATTAATATTGATAATTTATTTAAAAATATATCTAATTCATTCATAAATATTACTAAATCAATTATAAGTATTTACGATGTTTTTTAATAATTATATTTTTTATATTTAAAATTCATTTATAAATATCTATACTTCATTGATCAATATTTATACTTCATTTATCAATACTTATGCTTCATTTTCTAAATGTATGCATTCCATTTATTAATATTATGTATTCATTTATTACTATTAATAGTTCATTTATTATTATTAATAAATTATTTATTACTATAAGTATTTTTTTTATATTAATACTTATTAATATTAGTATAACATTTTTAATATTAATTATTCATATATTGATATTAGCAATTCAGTATAATAACAGTAATTCTTTTTCCATTTATAAAAATTAATTATTGAATTATGAATAATGACAATTGAATTAAAAATGTCTATAATTCATATGTTAATATTAATAATATTAACAATAAATTCATTAATATTGATGATTTATTATAAATATGTATAATTCATTCATTAATAATGATAAATCAATGTAAATATTTACTTTTTTCAATATAAATAATTTCTCCTGATTTCTTATATTTAAAATTCATTTATAAATATTTTTGCTTCATTTATTAAATATAAGCAAATGATTTCCAAATTGTCATAATCCATTTACTAATATTAGTATTTCATATATTAATATTAACAGTTCATTTATTTATTATAATAATTTATTTTATATTAATATTTCCTGACATTAGTCATTCATTTATTAATATTAATGCTTCATTTATTAATATTAGCAATTCAGTATAATAATAATAATTCTTTTTATATCAATAAATATTAATTAATGAATTATGAATATTAACTATTAAATTGTAAATATTCATAAATGAATTGTTTTAAATTTGTTTTATTGTAAAACACGTATTTTTTGTCAAATTTGGCTTGCCATAAACCTACTGGTGTATAATAATCTCTTAGAAAACACTTTTGTTCCTATGGACCTTAGGATCAATAAATCAGTATGTTAAAGCATCTTTATCCAGATTTCAGATATATATCCGGCAATCCAATTGCAAATCCATACATACGAAGACAATTTGAATATCAAAACATCAAAACTTATGTAACAATTAACAAAGGAAAGGATAAAGAAAAAATGTAATAGGATAAACTATAGTTCAAAGACTTATGCAAGTATGATTTATATCACAGAAACACTTTTGAATGTTAATAGTTAGAATTCAATTATTATTCAAGTTTAATTGGTTTCGGTTTCGGCTTATATTGAAAATGTCGAATAATGACTGGCAAAAAATTACTTTAGAATTATAAATACAATCTGGCTTCCTCTGCTATAATCGAAAAAGTCCACGTTAAATTGATACGAAATGAAAGCATGCATTTCTTTGTTATCACATAGTAAACTATTAATACATTAGAAACTTGTCGTAGTTTGATGCACACTGGACATTGATTACATTTATATAACAGGATAAATGCTCTTCTATAAAATAAGCAAAATATTTACTATTATAGACTGAATAATCAAAATATAGACTGCCCTTCAGAACCATATGAACCCACAGTTGGGAGCGGAAGTGTACAGCATTTTTCTTATTTTTAAAATTGCGATTTGGACAGGCGTAAATCAGGGAGTTGCACAAGATAAAAATTTACACAAAATGCAAGAATATGTCAGGTCGCTTCGTTTTTATTTGGTTTCTATAAAAACAAATAACATAGCTAAAAAGCTGAATGTCACTTTCATATTTTAAGTATTCTAAAACATATATTTTGCTTTTTAATAATAAATGAATTGAAAAATACCGTGTCAAAATCACTGGATTGATTCTTGTTACTTCTAATTCCAAGAGAAGTTGCAAGCGACTCCAGCGTTTATTGATGAAAATCTTCAGTTATATAATAAACCTAATCATTACTTAATCCTCGTTATTAACATGAACATTCAAGGCTTGTCCCATTATTTGAATATTTAGTTTGGAAGGAGTCTAACTGATGTCCTAATCTGTACAGGTATTTGCATGTAAACATTTAACTACTGTATAGGTGCTTGCGACAACACTGTAGTGGTAGTTGAAAATCAAGAATAAATAAAACATAGAAAAACTTGCTAACTAGTGCAGTTTTATTATATTTCATGGTTTCAAAAGACCTGACCCATCGAACCAGACAGTACAAACTAGTTAAGGGAGTACGAGTGTCAGATAATTTGTAATTAGAATTAAAAACTTGCCTTCTGTTTTGTAAATCTTTGCTTTTTGAAAAACATGAGCAAAAATGTATGAAAATTTATGTCAAAATTTTTGATTTACAAGAGGTCAAAATTTTGGCAGTAAACGGTTCTCTCTAGAGTTTTCCCTCATTTTTCATTTTCTCATTATATGATACCAAAAATATGAAATGTAACTGGAAATTGATAAAATTTTGTACAGTGTCTATTTTATGCATTTTAAAGTGACCCATGACCAAGAAAAAAGTATCAATGTACAAAAATATTTTACACTGTTTGAATTGATAAAACCCGAAGATATTGAATTTTTCTGAAAACTGAAGTTCATACTCCCTTTATCGACTGATTTTATCTATTTCCGATATTTCGCCATTAATTTACTTGCTAAATTTGTTTACAAATTTGAACCCAAATTATCGTATGATTACCTATTTGATGTATTCGGTATATTTATTAGACTTGACTCCAAAGTAAGTAGCAATATATTATAACTTCTATTATACAATTGAACTTCGATGGATCGAATACCCAAGGGACTGATTGAAACTGTGCGAGCCAATGGGGTGCTCGAGATATTGAGGTCGAACTATGTTTGAATTTGAACCAAGGGACCGCAAAAAGGGACTTATTGCAGTTCGAGCCATCGAAGTTCTACTGTATTTCTTTATTGTGTTTTTCTCGGAAATGAATGTATAAAAGACCGTAAACCGCGTATACGAGACGATGACAACGACAGTTGTCGCAATTAATTGCCGTCTTAAAATATTGAACTGAAATGGTACACATCGCCTCAATATCAGTACACAGTACTCTCTGTCTAATAGAAAAAAAAACAGATATAGCTCACTTTAAATTAAGAATTTGATTTGAAGCTAAAATAATGGTTGTTAACTTTCTAGCATATTGCACTAAATCGGCGGAACCAACATTCGAAAAAAGTAGGTTTTAATGAGGGTTGAGAAATAGGAGGTTCTATTTGTCTTTTTGTCAATTTTGTCTAAAATTTGCACTTAATTTTAGTAAAGGGGAGGCCCAAACCCCGTCATCTCCTGGATCCGCAAATGCACAAGCATATTCTTCAAGGATGACGCCATTGTTGTAGTCAGTTTTAACTGAAACTGACATCCAAATAAGTTACACATTTTATGAATTGCGAGGTTAAATCGCTACCCACTTTCTGATAAGAAAATTACATGTAAATTATTTTAAAATCAAATTATTTCCAGACAAACTTTATGGTTCTTAACACTTTAAAATTGTACACAACACCGGAGTATCCAGCTTTTGAAGAATTCGACAGTTCGGAAAAGACGGGTTCTAGGTCACCTTTTCTCTAGTTTTGCCAGAAAAGGGGATTCCAATAACCGCCTCCTCATACGGTATTCCCCAGTGCACCACTTAATTTATCTTTTCTCCTTTGTAGTATTTTTTTTCAAAACCGCAACCGTCATTTTTTGAATATATACATGTAGGTGTTTTACTGTGCCGATATCCTAAACTAAACAACTTTTATGGATTTTTAAACCGGGCCAGATAAGCTTGAGTCTGGTTAGATGAAATATGTGATACAGCAGATGTCACTCTACATTTTGTAATAAAGTCCATATCTCATCAACCAGAAAAAGGGTCCAACTGGCAGTTGGAGGTACTCATCAAATCAGAAATCAGCTCAGAGATGAACAAAATTCATGTCTTTGATCGGTTTAAAGCTTGAGCCTGGTCGATTTCAGTACCAAATTTCCAATTGTGTACATGTATTTTGCAACTCCTTTCAAAATATTACTATCAGCAATAAACTTAGTATAATATAGGACGTTTTTAGCACATGACACCAATGTAATACATGCTTTCTCAAATTCTGAAATTGAGAAGTAAACTAAACCCAATTCAGAGATGCTTCATTTTTTCATCATATTATTTCTGTGATCACAGAAACTATGTGTTAAAATTTCATCGTGTTCCGTCATGCATTTCGAGAGATCTTCGCTTTTGAATTTTAAGCTTCTTAGAAATACACGTTAGTGGTGTGTTTCTTTTGATGGTCAGTATAGATATCAGCATTTTCTGTACTACTTTACAGCAATAGTGTTTAAGTTTAAGTCCCTTTAAATTGATACAGATCAGACAAGAAAAAATAACATGTCCCAAAGTGGAACTTATGGATTAATCCTTGGAGCATCTAGAGCTATGCTGGAATATCACTAATTTGCATTTTTCAATTGTTGGCGATCGATGACAATTTTTTATTACAGCACTGGCACGATGCAAACAAATTATAGGCAACCAAGTTTAAAAGCGGAAGAAAGTATTATGTTAAATTAAAAAAAAAATCTCGACATTTTTACTACATGTTTTCACCTTGCCTGTTGAATAAGGTTTGTTATCAAATCGAATAATTTAAGAACGAGTCGAATCTCGTTCGTATAGTTTGAAATTTGAGGAACTCGCCAAAGACTCGTTCCTAAAATTTCAAAAATAAACTTACTCGATTTGATAATAAATAAAAGTGACATAAAAACGTCAGAAGCATTTAGAGGGAAGTCAAGTAAGGAAAATCTACTGGACGAACGACAAATCAGAGAGCAAACCTTATTAAACCAGCAAGAGTGGTGGAAACTATATATAGCTAAATGTATGCAAAAGCATATCGACATACGATTTCATCCTTGGTCCATATCCTTATCCAATACCCTTATATAGACTGTTTTGTTAAGAATAGGTGGGAACTTGAATGTGAAAATTAGTGCATTTTTTTTTAAATTACTCATATTGTATCGAAATCATCCTTTAGACAATTAGATAAACAACGTCATATGGGTTGTCTCACTGACAGTATACAATGCATGTAATGTTAACCCTTGGAGAATCAGATGTGTCCAGGTTTTTACGAGAGTTAAATTGTGAGTGCTTTAGTTTTGAATGTTCCTTTTCTTCGTTATGCAATTCCTCTGGACATTAATTTATGTTCAAGGGATATTGTTTTTATCTTAATTTGTGTTTAGGACACTATTGTGTCCAATTGTTTTCCAAAGTCCGTTTGCTGATTTGGCATCGATCTTGAACCAACCAACTATATGCACAAAAGGTTAAGCGAAACGTTTCGAAGTGAATCACAATGTGCCTTTATATCGGAAGTATGGATTTAACAGAAAACTCTTTTACATCCATAGTAATAAGTATTTGTGAAAAAGAGTGGACGGACTGACGTTTTTTACGAAACAAGTGTTTGTGTTTGCGTGGTTATTTGATATATTTTTCTTAAACCTGAAGCATAAATGTACTACCCGTTGCAGTATGACAACGTATTCATCTGTTCTATGAATGCTTCATTTTGGGGGGGGGGTATCAGCTTTTTACAAAAAGGCTTGGTCACTTAATTTCCCTTGAATTTATTCCTTCGTCATACCAATTTTTCGAATGCATAAAAATCTTCTCTAAAAGTTTTTAACATTGTCATCTTTTACATACATTGTCATAACACAATCTTTTCAAATGCATTTTTTTTTACATCAAGATAAAAGTTTCAGTCGCTGACCTACAGAAGCAAACTAAACTATCATTTGGAAGGACAAATACACTTCCAACGGTGTCCTGTTAGTAGTACCGTATTCGCAAACACTTCAAAATGGCTAAAATAGAAAAAAAATTCTATTTACAGCTTTGTTCGACTGCAAATATATCAGAAAACATACAGGTGTGGCATATATTTATCTTATTTTTCCTACGAAATGCACTTGTAAGATACCACCTTACACGATTTTTGACAAAAATTAAGCATACTCTGAAAATGACGCGACATGGGAACAAAATGCGCGGCTAAATGGCCCTACTTCTTTCATGGCTATCTATAATAACGAATGTAATAGTTCATTAATAGTCGCAACTACCTGTACAATTTTTTGGCAGACAACTATACAATACAGGGGCAAGCACCTATACACTACTCGAAACACAGGTGTTTGTGTTTGAGTCTTTTACTCAATTATAAGATAGAATTTGTGTATAAAAAATATGACATGACCTAGATAGATCTTTTCGCTAATAAAATACTCACAGACATTAATTAAATGTAATGCCATTATTCTTAAGTAACCCGTATTTTGTTTACATTATCTGAACTCTTCACTGATCAACCATGTTTGTAAACTTTAGATACAGATTTTATGTCTGTGTTTTAAAATTGTTTAATAATTTAACTTACGGTCAATACTATACATAAGTTTACATTAGAAAAACGTCAAAAGAAACATCGAAATTTCAATATTTTCAATGCCGTCCTTAAGAAAACAGCCCTAGCAACTACCTGATTTACGCGTGTACAAATCGCAATTATGAAAATACGAAAAATTCTGTACACTTCTGCTCCCGCAATGTGGAACTTAAACATCAATAATAACTTCGCCTACACATTATCCATGTGTCAAATCCATATTGGTATCCCTTTGGCAGTCCATATCTGTTGATAGTTCTCTATAAAAGTAAACATTATATAATTATTTCCTACATTAATAGAGCTATATGCAAATCTTTAAATACAGTATCATATAAATATCTGAATATTTCACATTATTATGCTTCCTTAAGAAACATATATAGTGTCTTATATACTATTTTGGCATAGTATGCCTACAGCCATGTACTTTGCCTGTCACGTGACTTGTAAGGCGGAGCTGCAGTATTGTCAATCAAATAGTGATGAAAATCTTACTTGTAGGGATCTACTGTCATAGAAATCAACCTTAATTTGGTAATATTTCTTATAAAAAAAGGTTTTGCCCCACTTGAGATCATTCATTTTACTTATCTCTTCATTTTAACTTATGAATTAAATGAATTTTTGAGATCCGCCATAAAAAGTAATTTTTCAAATTTCTATGACATTATCTCACTATTTGAAATATAGTAATTCTAACTGACAGTAACTAAATGAAAAGAACAACTGCTTAAACTAACTTGGAAATTGTAATAAAGAGACGACAATTAATGACACAGTCAACATGATTATGATAATACCATTGTGTTTAGCAATGACTATGCCAAAATAGTGGTCAGAGATGAATACACATAGTGCACTCCCCCGGGTCATGCACTATGGTCTCAACCCTGACCACTATTTTGGCATAGTCATTGCTAAATACAATGTTATTATCATAACAGGGATGGCACAAGTAAAATTCTATTATTAAGAATTAATCTATGTTCTTAATAAATTTATAAGCAAAAAGATTTTTCAAAATGATTGTCGTTATGGTTATCAAAGCATTTTAACTGCCTTTAGATTATTTATAAATATATCCGAATTATCTCCTCTGTTTGAAATTGTACATTCATTATACACACATTTCAATGAGGGGATCGGGTTTAAGAATTACATGATATTGGTCCTCTTACACACACAATACTATGTGCGATTGGTCAATAAAGTGACTGTGAATTTGACGCTCCTTTTGGCTAAAATTTATAACAGTGTTATATTTTATAAAGATTAATGGAGGGATTATCCCATGAAGTCCATTCTTTCTTCACCTGCAGTACTGTCTATGTAGTTCTTTCTGGAATATACAATAATTAAATAAGAAAAACGGGGTACATTTCTCATACATCTTTAAATTTAAATCAACAACAGAAGAAACTTCATTTCACACATGTTCAACCATATTTTGAAATGTAACATGGAACTGTACTGAAATTATCAAGTAAGATATTTGAATGTGTTTTCAATAACGTGCAATTTTACCTGCTGGCGGCCATGAGGACGAGATATGGACCCATCTGCTATCTTTTCGGGAGGGGACCAACTACGGACTATTGTGACTAAGTTTGATTCTAATTTTACCAATAGATTTGAAAAGATTTTTGAATGTATTTTCTCATAGGATCCACAATTGAAAGGTTCTTTTTGGCGACCACATTGAATGGAGTGCAGACCTGCCGCATACACTTTCAAAGGGGGATTTTCAAAGGACCATTGTGACCAAGTTTGGTTCCAATTGACCCTGTAGTTTTAGGGGAGAATGAATGCCGGACGCCAAGTGGAAGCCAAAGCCCACCCTGAATTAAAAAATGATACATGAAAAAGTCAACACGAAAGATTCCACAGACATGTTTAAAGAGTTAAAGTATAAAACAAGAGTCTCTCAAGAGCCTGTAACGCTAACCTTGGTCGTGGCTTTTTGAAAATCAGAGAGGCAAAACCTGTATACCTAATGGTCATTTATGTTGCTACTGGTTAACATCTTTCCTGACTTATGTACATAATTAACACATTTTTTAAAGGAAACACACAATTAGTTTAATTGCAATTAGTGTTATAATTTCCGAAAGATTTCAAAAAAGCATAAATCCATTGGGTCATTGTTCCAAGCAGGCGGTAGGGACATTAAAATCATAAATAACCCCGTGACTTAAAAGGTCAAATTTAATTAAAATGGTTGGTAGTGGTTTCAGAAGAGATCTTTCAGTACATATCCAAAAGGGTCTTATTTTGAATAGTGTTCCCCACTGGCAGCCATTTTTCCTGAGGTATGTACATAAAAATCACAAACGTTGAAGGACGTTACCTATGGACTTGTATGGTCAGATTTAGTCCAAACTGTTTCAAGGTAAAGATCCTTTAAAGATCCATTGGGTCCTATGTTAAACTATGTTCCCTCTGGCATCCATCTTTCATGAGGTACGAACATAAAAATATCAAATTTTACAGGTGGTTACCTACGGACTGTAATGATAAAGTTGAATTTAACTTATCCTACAAGTTTCAGAAAAGATCTCTGAGTGCTTTTCCCATGAATTCTTGGGTTAAACTATGTTCCCTGTGAGGGGCAATCTTTGTTGAGGTACAAACATAAATATAACTGCTTCTTGAGGAGTTCACCTAAGGACTATCATGATGATATTTAACAGATATGGTTCAGGCGGAAAAGAGAAGAAAATCTATGAAAGCATTTCCCACAGGGAAGAGCATGTACAGTTTCTTTGTGCTGCTATTATTCAGTATTTGGTCAAGTTAGGGACTGTCGATGTTGCAAATGGTAATAACATGATTGTCAATATACAGAGTGTCCTCTATGCATAGTCACGTTACCCCCCCCTTTCCCCCTTTTGGTATTTTTGCGATTGAACTTTTTTTTTGCAATATTTTTGGCAATAAGTAACATAAAACTTAAAACTTAGAAGATGAAGAAAAAATATGTGTAAGGACTGTATTAGGACTTTAATTTTAATATTTCAGATGGCAGCGTCCACTGGACATTTGTGTGGTCCTTGTGATACCAGACATGATACAGAAGTTGCTTTGGTTTGGTGCACATCGTGTAATGAAGGACTTTGTACAACTTGTTCGGAACATCACTCATCCAGCAAGGGAACTAGGCATCATCAGGCTTTATCTGTCAGTCAGTATATTTTGCTTGAATCCTTTTTGTCGTCCATTAAGCAAGAGTGTGAAATTCATTGTCGCAAATTTGATTTTTATTGCCTTGATCACAGCAGTCCATGCTGTGTATCTTGTATCCCCGTCCAGCATTCGAAATGCGAAAGAGTAAGACCAATTGATGAACTTTCCCAACAGGCAAGGCAATCTGACGCTCTGCAAGAAATAGAAAGGGGATTAAAAGAACTACATAAAACTATCACAGAAATTAAATCCAATCAACAGGAAAACTTGGAAAAAATAGAGAAACAGAGCTTAAATATCGTGAAAGAAATTAAGACTATGACGTCAAAGATGAGGAATTATTTAGATAGATTGGAATCAGAAGTATTAAATGAACTGGACGAAAGAAGTAAGAAAGAGAAATCCAAATTAGACAGCTTATTGGGGGAATTAAAGGAGAAAGAGATGTGTATTCAGCAGTTAGTTACTACCATTAACCAAGTAAACTGCTTACCAGATATACAAACCTTTCTAGCATCCAAGGAACTTGAAACCAGATTAACTAGCGAAGAGAAATGGACGAGTGATGTGTGCTCTAAAAGTAGAGCTGTTGATAGAGATGTTGAGATTTCATTCGATCAGAAGTTAGAACAAGTGATGTCGGACATTAAATCAATTGGTAAGATAAAGGTTTCCCATAATCCTATTCAGATAAACGTTGGAGCTTGGAAACAACAACAGGCACAAGTCAGTGTA